>JBAMYA010046810.1:0-10790 GCA_037176975.1 Arrhamphus sclerolepis | reverse complement strand
CCGATGTCCACGCAATGTTGCAGAGACGTGTCAACCAGGACAGCCCTACAACATCCAAAGCCTTAAGAAACTCAGGGTGAATCTCACCTACACCCGGAGCCCTGCTGCCATGCAGCTTCTTAACTACCTCGGCGACCTCAGCCCCAGTTATGGATGACCCACCTCAAAGTCTCCAGGCTCCGCTTCCTCCATGGAAGATGTGTTGGTAGGATTGAGAAGATCCTTGAAGTATTCCTTCCACCGTCTGACAACATTTCCAGTTGAGGTCAACAGCACACCACCATCACTGTATACCGTGTTGGTGGAGCACTGCTTTCCCCTCCTGAGGCGAATGACGGTTAGCCAGAATCTTCTTGGAGCCAGTCGAAAGTCGCTCTCCATGGTCTCTCTGAACTCCTCCCACACCCGAGTTTTTGCCTCAGAGACCACTGAGACAGCAGTCCACTTGACCTGTCGGTACCTGTCTGCTGCCTCCAGAGTCCAACAGGCAAACCAAGCCCTGAAGAATTCCTTCTTCAGCCTAATGGCTTCCATCACCTGGGGTGTCCACCATCGGGTTCGGGGATTGCCGCCATGACAGGCACCAATGACTTTACGTCCACAGCTCCGGTCAACAGCTCCAGCAACAGAGGTTCAGAACATGGCCCATTCTGTCTCAATGTCCCCCACCTCCCTCGGGATGTGGTTAAAGCTCTGCTGGAGTTTGTTAAAGATCTGTCTGGCAGGTTCTTCTGCCAGTCATTCCCAGCAGACCCTCACAATACGTTTGGGTCTACCTGGTCTGACTGGCATTTTCCCTCACCACCTGATCCAACTCACCACCAGGTAGTGATCAGTTGACAGCTCAGCTCCTCTCTTTACCCAAGTGTCCTGAACATATGGCCACAAGTCACATGATATGACTATAAAATCGATCATCGAGCTGCAACCAAGAGTATCCTGGTGCCAAGTGCACTTATGGACACTCTTATGTTCGAACGTGGTGTTCGTTATGAACAAACTGTGACTAGCACAGAAGTCCAAGAACAAAACATTGCTCGGGTTCAGATCAGATGGGCCGTTTCTCCCAATCATACCCTTCCAAGTCACACTGTCACTACCCACGTGGGCATTCAATTCCCCCAGAAGAACAAGGGAGTTTCCTTTAGGAGTGTTTTCCAGTACACCCGTCAGGGACTCCAAGAAGGCTGAGTACGCTCAAATAACAGTCAGGATCCATTCCCCAGCCCAAAGGCTCAGGGAAGCTACCCTCTCATCTACCGGGGAAAACTCCAACACACAGACCCCGAGCTGGGGGGCTATAAGTAAGCCCACTCCTGCTCTGTGCCGTTCACCATGGGCAATACCAGAGTCTGTGTGGTATGTTCTGATCGCACCTGCCCCAAATGCCGCCACCAGACAAAGTACAGGTGTACTCAGAGTGGAGTGGGACTGTGTGCTGTCCCGTGCAATGAGAGGTACAACACACTGAAAAATTTCAAACAATGTCACCTGGATAGGTAGGCACACTTCAGGAGTACCAAAAAAACCCTACCCTTTACATGCATTCCTTTCCATATGACACTCTAAACATAGTGTAATGCTTTTATTTTGAAATCCTCTGTGTCTAGTTATGTTCTGTTTGACTTTCCTGATCCTCGTTCTCCTGATGTGTTTCACCTGTGTCTCGTTACCCCTCTGTGTATATAAGGTCCTGTCTTTGTCTGCCCTGTGCTGGTCCGTACTGTTTGCTCCCTCTGGTCCTGCGGTGTCTGTAAACCTGGTTCTGTGTTTATTTCTGGTTTTGGTTAGTCTTTGGATTTTCTAGATTTTCCTGCCCTGTTAGTGTTTTTGGTTTTCTTCTTTACTAAACATTGGTTTTTTTTGGATTACTCCTGCCTGCTCTCCTGCATTTGGGTCCTCCGTATAACCCCACACTACATGACATCATATTGTTGGATAATAATCACCCTGAAATAAAACAACCTCTCTAATCTTTTTGCTCATATCTTTGCAAACAATTTATAGTCATCTTTAAGTAAGCTTAAAGGTCTGCATAGTTGTTTATCTCTAGGTGGTCTTTCCCAGGTTTTGGCAAGAGTGGTATTATAGCTGTCCAAATTGATTGTGGCATAGATTGCTTCTGCATGATGTCATTATATAACATCAATAACAGTGGTGTGATCTCTTTTGAAAAACATTTTAAAAATTCAGTGGTGTAATCATCTCCTCCATGTGCCTTACCATTTGACAAACATTTAATAGGCCTATTATTCAGAATTTCAGCGTTCCAGACCTGTCTTAACTAGTCTGGATAGTGTTCAGGTTTCTAGATTGACAAAACTGGTCTGGGTGGTATCCGCGGTCTAGATCTGTCTGAACTGGTCTACGTGGTTTTCAGAGTTCGAAACCTGTCTGAACTGGTCTGGATGATTTAACTAGTCACATATTTAACTAGTCACATATTTAAATGCTGACATACTTAATGAGTCACGTGTTTAATTAGTCACATATTCAATCACTAACATATTTAACTAGTCACATTTAATTAGTCACATATTAAATTATTCATATAATTAGTCACATTACATTAGTCACATATTTAACTACTCACATATTTAACTAGTCACATGTTTAATGAAGAAAACAAAACAGTTTTTTTTCCCAGAAATGTTATTATCATTATTATTATCATTATTATTAGTAGTAGTAGTATTAACTATAAATACATTTATTTCTGCTGGAAAGGTAAAGGACTGTTGGACGAGTCCATATATACAGGTCCTGCTGAGGCTGTCAGGACACAAACCAGAATGGACATCACTGTTCACTTGTTGCCGTCGTAACCAGTAGGGAGGACATGCACACCTGCAGAGGGTGAATGAATCCACTCAGATAAAACTAATGTCCAACATCCACCAATCCAGTGTCATCCAGGTGTTGTACAGTTGTTATACATGTGGCAGACAGGTGTTTATATTGGTGTCAGACAAGTGTTACCCAGGTGTCATCCAGGTGTGCTGTGCGCTGCTGATTTAGTTTTCCAAGAGGTCAGTTCGTGTACTTGGTGGTTTTAATCCAGATTGAGGTTTCAGCTTGAAAACAACTACAGACTCACCTGTTCACACAGGTGTTCATTCAGAATGTTTCTTGAACTTCACTTTGTTGAAACCTAAATTGCTAAACTGAAACATTAACATGTTAGCTCCAACATGAATGTAAACAATAAAACTGAGTAGCATGTTAGCAAATGTTAGCATGTTAGCTAAACTGACAAATGTGTCCGTATCTACTACTCAAGCTACGATTGCATGTTAGCTCTGCTGTTATCTGACTGCTAACTACATTGCATGCTTCTGCAGACACGACGACCTGAAAGAGATGCTGGACAGCAACAAGGACTCTCTGAAGCTGGAGGCCATGAAGAGAATCGTTGCCGTGAGTAACCACAGTGTTAACTATGGGATTACTGAAACCAGAAACTTTGATGGAAACTGTTGATGTTTGTCTCAACAGTTGTGTTTCATCCTCAGATGATTGCCAGAGGAAAAAATGCATCAGACCTGTTTCCAGCTGTTGTGAAAAACGTTGCCTGTAAAAATATTGAGGTTTGTTTTTCTTTTAATTCAATTAATCATAGCTCCTGATAACTTGGTTCCTGAAATAATCCTTATCATCTTCAGTCTGTTCTGTTGTGATCATCCTCTGTCATTCAACATAAAATCACTGATAAAATCATGTTTTTTTTCCACCTCCGTAACATTAGCAAACTGAGGGCCATGGTCTCCCAGGCTGGCATGGAGAACCTCATTCATTCTTTCATCTCATCCCACAGTGATTTAGTGTAATGCTCTGTTTTCATCACTCAGTAAAACAGTCCTTCACCATTTACAATCCACCCAGAATGCAGATGCTAGGTTGCTTACTAGGTCAAATATTCTCATGTCACCGTATGTATTTGTTTATATCTGCTTATAGTTAAGCCAGCAAATTTGATGCTATCCCTTTTAAAGTTATTTTAATTGTTTTATTCTATTTTATGCTTTGTTTTATGGTGCTTTGTTTTTATGGTGTTGTCTATCTGTTTAACTGTTATTGTAAAGCACTTTGTGATTTGTATCTGCAAAAAGCACTATATAAATAAACACGATTAGGGTTACTAGGGTTCTAGTCTGGATGGTGTTCAGGGTTCTAGACCTGCCTGAACAGGTCTGGTTGGTGTTCAGTGTTCTAGACCTGTCTGAACCTTTCTGGATGGTCTTCGGGATTCTAGACCTGTCTGAAATGGTCTGGAGGGTGTTCAGTATTCTAGACGTGTCTTAAATGGTGTGGATAGTCTTCAGGATTCTAGACCTGACTGAACTGACCTGGATGGTGTTCAGGGTTCCAGACCTGACTCAACTTGTCTGACTGGCCTCTATGTTCCAGGTGAAGAAGCTGGTCTATGTGTATCTGGTCCGCTATGCGGAGGAGCAGCAAGATCTGGCTCTACTGTCCATCTCCACTTTCCAGCGAGGTCTGAAGGTATGACTGATCTGAACATTTAAAAAGGGTCAAGGTCACTTTTTCATTTCTTCACTTCAAATCAATTTGTTGACAAAAACATTCAGAAACTGGAGGTCTTGCTTTTGTTTGGTGGGTTTTAATGGAACTAACAGGAAAGATGGTTTATGAAAGACTTGTGTGTGTGTTGTGCTGAAAGGCAGTCCAGAAATCTTGTGATTAATTTTCTACAGACCTCCAAGATTCTCTGGATGTTTTATCAACAACTTCTCTGAGCTGCTGCTGTTATCACAACAGATTTCAACCATTGTTTTGGTGATTTGAACATTCACATTAATAATCCCACAGATTAAACTGTTTGAAACTTTCAGTCTGTTACAGCAGGTGAAAGAGGCATACACAGTAACTATTAAGAATGTTGGTAATTCTAACTCTGTTATAAAGGATGTTGGCCTTTCTGACCATTTCTATGTTTACCTCAAATGTCAGTTTGTCCAGTCATCCAAGCAGGAAATGGTTTACAAATGACTGCACATGTTTTTATGTAAGTCAACACTTAAAATCATTGATGTTATTGCACCTGAAAAGGTAAAAGTATTGTCTGGTCGTAAGAAAGCTCTGTGGAGAAATTGTGCAGCTGTTGAAAATCAGAAGAGAGAAAGCAGGAAAGCTGAGCATAAATGTAGAAAAAGTTATCTACATCTACACATTCATTAAGAAAACCTTAACACTTCCAACACTCTTACGAAGAAGGCTTGACAACATGACATGATCACCAAGTGTTGAGAATCTAACGAACCCCCCAGCACAGTTAGCCCTGATTGTAAAATTCAGAATAGGGCCATATTAACTTTGCTTCTTTCTTTGATGTAAAAATAAAAAATATCAGAAGAAACATAGAAACATCAACACCAACATTGGATCTCTACAGGACGGCAGCCATAAAGTGACAATTTGATCAGATTGAAAACATTTAGCCCCATTAAAACTGAAACCCTGGAGGAGATAGTTAGAACCTAAATTCATCAGCCTTTAGTCCCATCAGAGCTAAAACCCTGGAAAAGATAGTTAGAACCTAAATTCATCAAAATGTAGTCCCGTCAGAGCTAAAAACCCTGGAAAAGATAGTTAGAACCTAAATTCATCAACATTTGGTTCTTCCTCTTGATATTTAATGTTTTCCAACTCTAGACACTTTTAAAGTTAAACTGAAGACTCTCTGGCCTCTACTCGTGGCCGCTACATGTACAGGATCCGAACCAACTGATCCGAGCCAGCGCCCTAAGAGTCCTGTCCAGCATCCGAGTGACCATCATCGTCCCCATCATGATGCTCGCAATCAAAGAAGCTGCTTCAGACATGTCGCCATACGTCAGGAAGACGGCTGCCCATGCCATCCCTAAACTGTACAGGTACGTTAGCAGATGGCTGCCATGCAAGTTTATGGGCACACTCAGTTATAATATAATATGATATGATATAATATATATATATATATATATATATATATGTACATATATGTTATTGTAATTGTCACCTTCACCATCACCAGTCTCAGGCTCTGTATATACAAGCTCCAGGTTGCTACAGCGCTGATATGATCTTCTCTAACACCTGCAGAAGCAAACAAACAAACTTACCTGCGTGATCCCAAAGAGGTACAAATTGTCATGAAATTGAGAATTTTTCAAGAACTTCTGGTTGTAAAAGCGACGAGTTTGTCAGATAAATTTTGCAGAATCGTGACTTTTTGACATAAAATTAAGACTTTCTGTTGTTTAATTGTTTAACATGTTCTATAATCACACTGTAACATAAAATAAATTCTTGTAAATTTGCAAATTTCACATTTTTTGAACTTTTTGAACTATTTTTATCATAATATCTCAAATTTTCAAAGTTTGTAAAATTTCAGCTTTCTAACAGAAATTCCAAACTTTTATCATAAAATTTCAAGTTTTGGAGACATTTTTCTTTTCAGAATCACAATTTTTTGGTTTAAAATCAGGACTCACAAATTGCAACTTTTCATTGCAACTTTTTGTCGTAAACAACTTTTTTCACATAAAATCATAACTTTGTGGTAAAACTGTCAATTTCAAGATTGCAACTTTGTGATCAATTTAAGAAGAATTTCACAACTTTGACAAAAAAATCTCAAAAACACTTAAAATCACAACTATTCAACATCAAATTTCAACTTTGAGTCATTAAAATTATTTTTACAAAATCATAATTTGCAGCCCCACTATTTATTTGGGATTTGAAATTGATTCTTGGAAAAATCTCAAATTTTTATCTTAAAATCGCTACTTTTTCCACCACTATTTATTATCAAATGTTGACTTTTCATATATTTCTCCACATAAAATGTCTTTGTGTCTTAAAATCTAATTAAGAAGTCCTCAGAGCCACTGTTCTCATCATAGTCGAAGCACCAATTTTAAAATTTTTTTTTAATACATAATTAACAAAGAGAAGGAAAACGAAGGGAGTGAGAGTAACGCAGCATCCCATGCCGCCCATGTGTTGGGTGTTTGTAGTTTTGAGGGGGGAAGAGGATGGAGGATGGAGACAGGCCTGGGGGCAAAAAAAAATCCCCCTATCCACAGGGGACCGGGGTGACCACCAGGGCCCAACCAGAGGGTGCACCCCCGCATCGGCAGCCCCAGTGTCACCGGGGCCCCCAGAGCCCATGTAGGACCCTAACACACCCTAGCCAAAAACCAGATGCCCTAACACTCACTGTTTTATGACTTACGGTAACCCAATGACAATATCAAACTTGCTAAGGCAACAACAACTACTACCTCTGCTGCAGATATAATGTTATGTGGGTTTTGTAGTCATTGCAATGTATATCACTCGACTCAGTAGAGTCTCTCCTTTCATATGACTACAAACATGGCTACCTCGCAGATGGATTTACAATCACTTAAACGTTTTTTCCTCCTCTCCCACATTTTGAGGTGCACGTCTCTCTACAAATTATTTCTAAACATCAATCTTTGCACTAAAATAATCTTTCTGTCATGATTTGAGGACATTATGATCTAAGCTTTGAGCAAATGTTAAAAATAAACACTGTTGTTCTGTTTTATTACTCTTAGAGTGGATGTTTATGGACTTCATTTTTTGGTCCTGTGGACGGGCCCATCGGACTTAAAGGGTTAACAACATGTGAAGATTTTCTGTATGCATTTTATTATTTTTGGTGAAGTCATTTAAAAACTCCATAATGTAAATTTGCACATCGCTAAAACAACAATGATGGTATTATGCAGACGATACATATCGCCCACCCGTACTGGAGAGAGACATATGGAGGAGAGGAAAACAAAACGGCACACTGGAACACATACAATATACACAAAGAAGAAAATATAAATAAAATAAAAAGGGGGTGGGGAGAAAAATGATAAAGTGTAGTTGTAGTGACCAAGTTGCAATTCTATAAATCAGTTGTATGAAGTTAGAAGAGGCAAGGAGTGATGTTCTTGTCACGGAACATCTGTCCATCGATGTAAAGTTTGTCAACCACAACTACTGCCCTTATTCCTTCTTTCATGTACTGCTTTATGATATTGAAAAGGACTTTCCGTCTGTTCAGGATTTTGTGATGAAACTGATCATTCAGGCCATAGTCCAATCCACTAATTTTTTTCCAAGAGTGTTGGACATGTTTGTCTTTGCAAACGGCGGCCGTTTGTTTGCTGTATTTTTGTAACCGATCCGATGAACTCAGTGGAAGCTGATCTCCTTAATGGTGTCTCCGGGGATTTTTAACAGCGTTACCATGAAGTCTTTTAAAGTACGTGTCGATGTAATCCTCCAAATCCTCCAGGGTGAGATATTTTGCTATTGAACGTTATGTGATGAGAGGTTATGTGATGAGAGGTTAAATGTTTTTCAAATATTTAAGAATATTTAAGAAAATTGTAACTTGCTTATGTTGTATTAGCAAGCTGCCATCTTAGATTTCTTTCACTGGCGTTCTCTGGTCTTGCAATCACAGCATCAGTCCCTCACAGGCCAGGAGAGAGTAGGAATGATGTGAATGAAAATCATTTTGCACATTTTTGTTAAACCAGGTGTGAATCACGTCTAAACCAGGTCCAAACAAGGTCTGAACCGGGTCTAAACCACATCTTAGCCAGGTCTGAACTATGTCTAAACAAGGTCTGAATCACATCTTCACCAGGTCTAAACCAGGTCTGAATCAGGTCTGAACCATGTCTCAACCACATCTGACCCAGGTCTGAACTAGATCGTAATTATATCTGAAGCAGGAAAAATCAGGTTTGAACCAGGTATAAATCAGGTCTGAACCACATATGAACAAGCCCTGAACCAGGTCTTATGCGCATGTGAAACAGGTCTGAACCAGGTAAGAAGAAATTTCTGTGATGCAGCATTGGCAAGAAAATAAATTTAAAAGAAAAAAAGTAATAAAAACAGTATAACTAGTAAATAAAAATAGATAATATAAAATAGAATTTTTTTTAAAAAGAGCAAATATACATATATACAGTGTTCTTGCAGGGGCAGCACGGTGGCTTGGTGGTCAGCACTGCTGCCTCACAGCAAGAAGGTTCGAACCTCCACAGGGGCCTTTCTGTGTGGAGTTTGCATGTTCTCCCCGTGCTTGCGTGGGTTCTCACCTGGTACTCTGGCTTCCTCCCACAGTCCAAAGACATGCTCCTTAGGTTAATTGGTGTTCATAAATTGTCCCTAGGTGTGAGTGAGATTTTGACTGGTTGTCTGTCTACATGTGGCCCTGCGATGGACTGGCGGCCTGTCCAGGGTGGACCCCTGCCTTTCGCCCGAAGTGAGCTGGGATAGACTTCAGTAGACCCACGTGACCCTGCACAGGACAAAGCGGGTATAGATAATGGATGGATGATCGTGATGGTTGGAGAGTCGGGACTGCAGGTTGGCCACACCAGCAGGCATCCCTCAGTGGCATTTAGTTGACAGGTGCAGATAAACGCCAGGATGGTCAGAAGATGGAAGGCTTGCCACCAGGATCAGTGCACCCTACAGGTGCTTCCTAACATGTCTCATTAAGCATCCAAAATAAATTGGTTTTAATTCTCTTTTGTTTTAATTAACTCCTCAGAGTTGTAAGTTGAGTACATAGAAATGCACTACTTGATGAAAAGGGTTCATTTTGAAATCAGTCTGTAAGATTTTCATAAGACCTGGTGGCCAAGACTCAGATTACGTCTGTAACATTTACAGTTTCATGAAAAACTCCAAAAAGACAGTGAACCTTGACAGGTTTAATTGTGCAGAACAATATTAGCACAGAGCTACAGGAGCAGGAGAGTCACTTGACCAGTCTTATTGTCAAAACAAGCCGAGTATCAACAGTGCAGTATGTTTTCTGTACAAGTGACAGATTCCAAACATACAAAAGTGAAAGAATGCAGTGTATGTGTTCAGCTCAGGTTCAGTTCATATAGATATAATTCTGTCAAGACAGAGTTGCACTTGAAAAAGCATAATTGCAGTTGTGAACGTGAATCACTTGTCCCCTAAATCATTCTCCCAACCAAAGACATTTGTGGTGAAATCTGGGTTGCACAGGCTCAAATACCAACATATCAGAATTTAGTGAGAGGTTAATTATCTTTTGTATTATTTATTTTATTCAGTTTAATATTACAGCTTATTTATTGTTTGCTGTGATATTTTCATCTTGGCAGATATGAAGTGTTACTTTAAGGTCATCCCCCTGTCCCCCTCCCCAGCATTATCCCCAGAGGTTTCTATTATTGTATAAATAAAATAAAAAAAATAAAAAAGTTAATCTGTCCCCAGGGGGCAATTGAAGGCACACAGGGCAGATATACACAATGACATGGACAAGTTAAAGATAAAAACTTAAAAACACATATAGTGGAAATAAAGAGTGTATATACAGCATATATGTGAAGGCAGTATTTAATATTATTAAGATATTTAACATTAGTTCCCAGGATGTAATGTTAGCTATACATATGGATTCACATTTTCCTGATAACAAACCAAACAAACGACGTGCTAGATTCATTTCAGAAAGGCACAATTTCTTCATGATAAAATGAGAGTAAAAATATATGGAGTTCATCTTCCTGGAAAATGATCAATTTTACTTCACTATATTTAAGTCTGGTTCAGCTAGTGATGGGAAGTTCAGCTCTTTTCAAAAATTCGACTCTTTAGGCTCGGCTCCCTTAAAAAAAACGTCTCTTACGGCTCCCAAATGGCTCTTCATTTAGTATCATTTAGAGCCTTCTATTTTAGCCTAATTTACCAATTATGAA
>JBAMYA010046809.1:0-10790 GCA_037176975.1 Arrhamphus sclerolepis | reverse complement strand
ACACACACACACACACACACACACACACACACACACACACACACACACACACACACACACATATATACATATATATAATATATGTACATATATATGAGAGAGAGAGAGAATTTGCCATTTATATATACACATTGCGTTGGCGTATTCATCATGGTAAACAATGGTAGTCGCGATATTGCGCTGCCATCTTGAAACTACGGTCCACGGCAGGGAACATAAAAGAAAATACAGCTTCGCGTTTTGTGTTTGTGCTTGTGCTGCACGTAGTTGGCTACAAACTCTCGCCCAGCTCCGACCGATACACTGCCCCTATGTTGCGGTCTTCTCCCTCTCCCTGTTTCGGTAGCGGATTCTTCTACAAATTTCCCCATCAAAGCTACAGGGTATTAGAAGAAGCTCTTGCTGTTGTGTTTTCATAATTATCGCAGACTGCTTGGGACGCCCGATTGTGACGCTTGGGCCCGCTTGGGTCCGGCACCCTTTCCGCTTCCCTCTCCCTCCATTCCCTCCCACTTTGCTGGCCCTTGGATTGGAGGAGGCCGCCATATCCGTCGCGGCTGCCGGTGAACGCTCATGTCTCGTGCTGACCATGTTATGCATGACCACTCTGACTGGTGGTCTCTGGAGGTGGTGAGTAGTCCTCAGCGGGGGTTTGGAGTGGGGTTGTGATGTGGGTCTGCGGGGGGCTTTTGCTGGGTACTTGCGCTTGTCTCTTGTCGCCCAACCTCAGTGAACCTGCCACCTCATGAGCTCCTTGAGCATCTACCTGTGCTATAGTGGTTAGTAGATCAGTAGCTATATTGCTAGATTAGTTTGTCTTCAATTCAGCTGTTGTTGGCAGATATTAGCATTGAAGTAATCTATCTAAGAATTAAAAAGAAGAAGAAAAAAAAGACATTATAAGTTGTCTTGTAATGGACACATTTTTCAGTCTAAATTACTAAATGAAAACAACTATTTCACAAAACTCATCAACTGAGAGAATACTACTAGAAGTTGTGATGGTCAACAACTTCTCTGTTCTCCACTACCAGAAAGGAGGGGTAAAGAATGGCTGCGGTAGACGACCTCAACCCTAGATGGGAGAAAATCTCACACACTGTCCCTTTAAACGTCAATGAAGTAAAGAAATGTGAATTCTGGGCCAAAAATCCTCCAGGAAGTCATTGCTGCAAAAGGTGTTACCTACAAGCTATCATACTTGGTATTGCCCACATAACTTTAAAAAAAAAAATAATAATAATAATTTGCGGTGGTGCATTGAAAAAGTGTAATTGTTTCTGTTTAGAGGTTATATTTGCCTAAAACCATGACACACATATCAGATTTTTGTTTCTATCTTGCTGTAGGCTACAAAATTTTAACACTGAGCACACTCATGCTTTATTTTTGGGGGGTTCATGAGTAGCCTACATAAGAGAAGGTGGGCATTAGGACCCCGAGGTGCTGGAAGCTGCTCCGTCTCATTACATTGATCTGACAGCTTGTTCTGGAGCCCAGTTAGATAAAGGATGAAAGACGTGGCGTGAGTTCACTCAAATTACTTGGTCTTGACAATAACGAGATCCACCGCGATTTCTGCCAAAAACGGCCTTTCAAGACATTTCCAACTGGACAAGCACTTAAACTGGAATGCGTTTGGGTTGTCGCTCGTTTTTCATATGAACTGAAATCAGTTAATCTGATTGGCCAGTTTGGAGATCCCAGACTTGTTTCGGGGATATGCGTTTCGATGTGTGGACTTTGAGCAACCTGCGCGGCTAGAAGTAGTCACAGTGTAGACTGGAAGGCGAGACGCGCACCGTTTTTTCTTTTCTTTTTTTCTTCCCCCTTTTCCTCAAAGATTCAGGACAGCAACCCGCCACCAACTCTCTTTTTTTAAAAGAAGTTTTCTGTTGGGATTTAATTCAAAACGAGAAGAAAGAGACGATATGTCTCTGAGCAAAAGTATCGAATTCGAACACTTCGAGGAGCGGGAGAAGCCGAGCCGGACACCGAGGACCAACTCGGGCTCCGGGTCTCAGTCCGGCTCCAGAGGCAACGGTCTTGTCCCCAGCCCTGCGCACAGCGCGCACTCCAGTTTCTACCGCACACGCACTCTCCAGTCTCTCACCTCCGAGAAAAAGGCCAGAAAAGTGCGCTTTTACCGCAATGGAGACAAGTATTTCAGAGGTTTGGTCTATGCTGTGTCCAGCGACCGGTTCCGGTCCCTGGATGCTCTGTTCATGGAGCTCACGCGCTCTCTGTCGGACAACGTGAACCTTCCTCAGGGAGTCCGGATGTTGTACACGTTAGACGGCAGCAGGAGGATCAGCGGCTTGGATGAGTTAGTGGAGGGTAAGATGATGATGATGATGGATGAACGAACGACCACAGTTCATGACAGGAGTACGGTTGGCTTCTTGAATTAATCTGTAACGAGCAGAGACGTATAATCCCCCCGCCGCCGCAAGAAATTAACCAAATTATACATAAACTTAACTTATCTGTTTAGAATTCTTCATATAAGTGTTTCAAAGAAGAGGCTCAACATCTTTTTAGATGCGCTGGTGCCCTGACTTGTTTGACCCAGTGTCATGCAGTTGTCAAGCACACATCCTCCTCAGTGCAGCCCTGCCAGTGTCCACGTCTGTCAGTTGATCAGCACTCTTTAACTCGTTTTATTTGGGTGTGAAGATGCTCTGTGGTCTGCTAAGTGCATGTCTGTCTTAAAGGAAGTGTGCATGTGGTTGCAGCTACTGAATGGTTGATCCTACCCATGAGACCTTTATTTATTATTTTTTAATTTAGATGTGAATACATCACTTGGAGTCATGTTCAGATAAGTTATATGATCAGTTGTTTCATTTTGATGACTAGTCAGAAGGCTGGACAGCTTCTGAAACACATTTTCTGAACTTTAATTTCTACCATGTTGCTCTCTGCAGGGACAGTGACCCATCAGTAATTAGTTCATCATCATGTCAAGCCCTCAGGTGTCTGTCAACACTGTGACCTGCCTACAGTCCTTTCAGCCCAAGTGGTTACAGCTTGGCCACACAGAACTTGGATCCACTGACCTGTTATTGCAGTTATCTCTTCATATACTGGTCTATTTTCATCTCACATCCTCCTAAATTTTAGTCTCTGGGCTGTACTCATTTCCTGTAGCACATCCCCTGAGAAACAAGGGAAGATTTAGGCCAGCGCCTGATCTAAATTCTGTGGCATGACTGGTTGCAAAACTGAGGAAAAGTCATTTTGGTGTACTGACTTTACCTCTAACACTTCATTTCATGATTTATATTTTCTGTTTAAGAATTTAAGCTGATTAGTGCGTGTTTGAAAATTAAATTTGTAATGTGGCTGAACGGTTCTTTTAAGATGATCTGATTTTCAAATGTTAGTTATGATGGTGTTTCTACTGATCTTTCAACCTGAAGGTGGGCTGAACACTGGTGTCTGCTCACCGATCTAATGGAAAGAGATGACATTACTGCACAGCTCAGCACTCTGTGTGCATTGATTGCTGGGACTGTTGGGACTCTTTTGTGCGGAAACCCAATAAAGCTCCATTCACATATGTGCCCCTCATGACTGGATGGGATTACTGGACCAACCAGTCAAGCTGAACTGCTGTGTTTGTGGTCTCAGAAAATGTAGTAGCTACTGAAGTGGTTTTAGAAAGAGCTTTGTAGTTTAATTTATATAGGCTCCTAAATGTGACAAGCATTACTCTAGTTGGCTCAATAACATGTTTGTGTGGAACGTTAATGTTATGACTTTCATGCCACAGCCTCTAATGACAATAAACCTCAAATTCAAACAAGTTTAATATTATTGTCTCCATAGAATAGGATAACCAATATTTTTACTGGATGAAAACTGGACATCGTCTCTTGGTATCCTTTATGAAATTAACCTGTGAACATTTTGAGGACCAAAAACAAAACAACAGAAATATTTCCTGACATAACACTGCTTTTGGAATGGTGACAGCTGTAGGACCAGTGCTGTAAACTACTGGACTGGTTAGACAGCTCTGTTAATGCTGACCTCATCTGTTGTCCACAGGACGACAGCCAGTCGTGAGTAGCTCCTATCACATTTACAGAGGGACATCAGGGAATAGACTTGTCATTGTTTGCAATCTGGGATCTTTTTAGCATTCTCTTTCCTTTTTTTTTCTTTTTTTTCACCCGTGACAAATAACCTCAGTTATAACTGACTTTGTTTCCACATAGAGTCGCAGCTCTGTCCCCCAGCTGTGTCTAGCCTTATAATTAGCCTGTTGTTAATTGCAAGCTTAACAAAATGCTGTCTCATTTGGCCTTATGCTCTCGCTCCCTCACGCTTGTCGTGATAAACATCAACAGGGACAGTTTGCAGACACTTAGTAAAAAGAAATGCAGCATGAGGAGAAACAGTCCTTCCCTTTCCCACTCTAACTTCTCAAATTGTTGAGCAGAAGGCCAGAGAGGATCACTGATCCAACACCCAGCCTTCAAGACAATCGCCGCAAATAGTTGTTGGTGGTTTTCATTTGCGGACCAAGCCCCAGGGCCCGCCATATAGCTTTGTTTCAGAGGGGAAATATTTGTGTGTCAATGTGTTCAAATGGAATGTCGGCAGATAAAGCAAAATGTTTCAGTTTGGAGGAAAGCCAATTCAGCCGCTCAGCAGCTGAGAGAGAGGGAGAGGACAGTATTACAGCATCTCTTGTTTCAGCTGAAGAGCGTTAACTCTTTGCTGTGTTAAGTACTGAAATCATTTAGAGAAATAACCGAAACCCTTTGGTTACTTGGTTATGTTTTACTCCAGCATTCCCGTCCACTCCCACATTTGTTATAATTATTAGCATTGTTTGATCTCATATATTAGAAAATGTAAATGTTTGTAAACACTTCAATAGTTTTTCAGGTTATTTGCAGGAAGGTTCATTCAGAAAAGATTTTCAATCTGTGTCTATACTGCTCTCTCAGGTCACTGTCTGCTACATCTCACTAGACACCAATTTTAGTGCATTATGACTTTTTCTATTTGCGGTTGTTGTCATGGTAACATAAATAAACTAAAATGCTGTATTATTTGTTTCTGCAGGTGAAAGCTACGTCTGCGCCTCCAATGAACCCTTTCGACGTGTGGACTACACCAAGAACGTCAACCCCAACTGGTCGGTGGGCAGCAAGACGGGCACATCACGCTCCCTGACTTCTCTCATCCCACTAAAGAATGAGCTGCATCGCGAATCTAAAGACTTCATCAAACCCAAGCTGGTCACAGTCATCCGCAGCGGCGTCAAACCCCGCAAGGCTGTTCGTATACTGCTCAACAAGAAAACGGCACATTCCTTTGAGCAGGTGCTCACTGACATCACAGATGCAATCAAGCTAGACTCCGGGGCTGTGAGAAGACTGTACACTTTAGAAGGCAAGCAGGTAAGTCAGATGAATACTCCTATGTTTTTTTTTTTTTTTTTTTCTTCAAATAGCTACACCTCTGGTAGATATTACATAGACACTTCAATCCATACACATTATGTCACTGACAAGCATTCTATATTATACCTTGAGAGCTGAAAGTGAAACATTTTGTTTTCATTGATATGAAGCTGGATGATGTGCATATGAGAAGCAGATGGAGTTGGAAAGATAAGCTTATCTCCAGCGACCACTGTGATTTCTAAGTTTTGTCTGTGTCAGCAGTCCAGGTAATTCCAGTCCATTTCATCGCCAGTGATTGATATATGTTAGGTCCTCTGTTTCAACAAAGCAAAGTTAAACCTCTTAAGAGTTCATGGGTTTTTCTGTGTCCAACAGTATTGTGTCCACTTACCTCCATCACTCCCATCACTCCTGGCCCGTGTGAGACAGTTTGTGCTATAATCCTATCCATCTGGGACAGCGTTATATTAATACCTCTGTTTGAAATTTAAGAGTCTCCAGGTATTAAGAGACCAGATCAATTTGAACACATGGTGTTCCTAATCAAAAAAGATTTACATCAAAGTCTCATCTGGCCGACTTCATAAATAATTACTGCTAGCATAGAAACGGTCCCCCGAAGATAGGTTTTCCAGTGATTGATGGAAACTGTTTAGTAAATGGTGCAGCAGATGGCTGATAACAGTGCAGACGTCACACTGTTGTTTCTTTCTGGATCCAAATCAGTTAAAAAATGATGAGACACAAAACTTCTGAACTCTTTAATATTCTTATGCCTTCACTGTCTCTATTTAGGTAGACATATTCTGCACCTATTTGAGAATAAATCACATCCAAAAACCTGCCCATCCAGATTCTCTCAAAGGCATTTCTTACTGTAATCTGCATATTTATGTTTCACATTGAAGTTTCAGAAGATATTTAATTATCAACTTGGTTGATTTGCCAGTTGTCTGACACCTTTTGGAGCTAATTGGAAGAGACAAATTCAATTCAATTCAATTTATTTATATAGCGCCTATTTACGACAAGTAATCTCTAGGCGCTCTCTAGACCATAAAGTAAATAAAGACAAAAAGAAAAACCTAATGGCTATGTTAGTGGAATAGCACAATTAGTTGTGGTCATTATCAAAAGTTACATTTCCAAACACTAGGTAACAATCAAAGACCTCAAATTTGATTAGTTTGAAGAAGAGAGGACAAGGATGTAGAGCAAAAGAAAAATGGAGACCATTTATTTACCTCGATCATCATGGAAAGTGTGAGGCTCCTGGTAGGGGATCATGTCTTTTGAGACGAGGCTGCAGGATTATGTGCTGGATTACAGCATCTCACTGCATAGATGATACAGGTGAAGAAAAGTCCAGCAGAAGAAGAGTAGCAGTGCTTGTAATACTTGTTAACAACTGATGGTGTGATTGAAGGAGCATCTCTGCACCACAGATGCCGAACTGTTTCTGTTCTTGTTGTCGTGTGAGAGAGTCCAGATGCGTCTGCCGGTGCAGCATGTGATGTCGTCACCACAGTCGTTGTTCCCGGGCCGACAAACGTAACCCTCCAATGTGATCATCGCGACCTCTGGAAATGTCGACCGCGCCTACCACCCAAAAGTCTCTCGCATCATATTTATTTCAAATTTCAAAATTTTCTGCAACAAACAAGACGGTTGTGAGACCGCCCCTCCTCTGTATGGATTAGATTAGGAAATGACTGTCTGATCAGTATCTCTCCAATGCTTTGTTTCACACTGCTATACTCGCACTTTGAAGGAGAAAAAAGTGATGTTTGATGTTCATTGTTTTAACTCATGACTGCAGTAGTATCAGTTTTTAAATGGGGCTCAAAACACTCTCAACACACGTGTATGCACACACTGTACATTGTGTAACTGTAGAAAATGCTTTCCTTCTTTGCTGTTAACTAATTTTCTCTTTCTGTATACTATTTTTTACATATACATCTGTTTGTCTTATGTTTGTATGTTCAACCTTGTCTTGTAACTGCATTTCCACTTATGTACGCCACAAAACACCACACATACATCACTATACTGCACACCACTCCTTCCCTTCACTGTCTGGTCTCTTTGTCTGTCCTGTCCTTTAATGTTTCGGTGACTTCAGTCGCCTCTGGCAGAACCAGGACTTCAGGTGTTAAGAAAATGTGCTAGATCAGACTGTCAAAGATGGCTAGTGAAGGGAGCATTCACTCTCCCTCACACCTACTATACATTATAAAAAGATAAATGAATAAAACATCTGCGGCAAGATTAAAATGCCTATCTATATCTCTCTCTATATATTTATATGACTTTTAAGGGTTTTGTCAGATCATGGCATTAACCATTAATATACATGCAGACGGTTGTGAAAAACAACAACAAAAGAAGCTAAAAAGAAGAAGAGAGAAAATAAAATTCAGGTTCAACTGCTGCATATTTATTAATGATATAGTGCTTGTGATGTAACTGTGTTTCTAGATGCATAAGCATGTCAACGACTACAGAAACATCAGTAAGAGTTGTAAGTCAGTAACTTTAATCCAGTTAAATAGAATGAAAGTCTCAGTAACAGCTAAATTGAGCTTTTGAGAGCGAGTGGGGAAAAATAAGCTCAAACTACGTTGGCCAGCTAAACAACTGTGAACCAAAATGAATCAATATTTGCTGAAAAGACTAAGGATTCTTGACAACCCAGCATGTTTTCCATTTGGATTTGTCAGCATCATATTACATTTATTCATGTACATCATCTTAGCTTGACGTGTTCTGTAGTGGATAGTGTTGATCTTTGTGTTTCCCCTCTGTGACTGTGAAACCTTTTACCTCTCAACAGTTTGTGAAATGTGGTCGTACACACTCCATATGGTTTATTATGTCAGAGGCTGATATATTCAGAAACCAAGTAATAAAGTGAAATAGTGTGATTCAGAGCTGTGGACTTCTGTAGTAATATTCCCAGGTGATTTAAGTTGTTCTAGTATCTCCGACAAAATCCAAACATGTCTCTGTTTCAAACTCTTGGGAGATTCAGAGTATTCAAACACTTCAAGTCATGCCGGCCAGCTGTTCTTTCCAGCCGTCTTATGCTATTCATGTAGGGTGTTTAAGTAATCATTTAAAGCCAAAGCAAGACAGTTAAAATGTAACTAGAAAGGACCATTTTATATCTGATACCAACTGTTTGCTGAAACATGGTTGGTTGGTTGTCATGGTAAAAGTGAAACCAAAATAATATAGCTTCAGCATTGTTAAATGGAACTTTACATGAAAGTATTATTTTCATTTTATCTAAAGATGTTGCAATCTTGTTTCATGGCTTGATACATTGTAGACAATGGATTACACTGTCACCGTGCATTACAGTATGTCATTTAATTTCCTTTAGCTATTCCCCTGCAAAATTACCACAGGATTTGTAAAGACAAATAATTTAGTCAGTTTATGCAAATATTTTATTCACCCTCTTTAGACAAATGATTTCTGCTCTGGAACATAGATTCAACGATGTATCAATATGTCCCAATAAATTTCTACACCATTAGGTAAATGGTGATGGAGCCTCAATTTTTTTTTTTTTTTTAATGGAACTTTTTATTGAGATTTCCAAAAGCTCCTTTGGCATTTTTCCTTCCACTGCATTTGGAATGCTCCATTTATCCGTTCAATCTGTAAAGGCCTGAGATGAGAGTAGGTTTGTGTAACAAATTTATAACTGCAGCAGAGACCAGTGGAGATGATTATCATCATCATCGAGGTACCTGTGCAAACATTTAGGTTTACTGCATTCAGCTAGTCGTGCTCTGTTGATTTCAGCAGGTTTGTTTTGGAATTAAATGAAATCCAATTTATAGGTTTAACCCAATAAGCCTGTAAACTGATCCTGAGACCAGAGCTGGACGCTTGATGATGCTCCGTCCATAAGTCAGTTTAAGTCGATGTGTGTGTGTGTGTTTTTAACTCAGATTGAAGCTATTTTTTGTGCATATGATCTTCTTTTCTGTGGATTTCCTGGCAGAATTATTCCAACTATTGTCATGGAGTTTATCTGTTTTTCTATTGAACATAAATAGATGAAAACAGCTTAACACAGTATAATTCAGCAGTAGCCCAAAGATACTCTCCTTAAATCATCACAAAGTCCAATCAACTGTACTCTGAAACTCTTAAAGCAAAACGTGAACTGTAAAATCTCAGTGGATATAGAATTGATATCACACCGGTTGTGTCTAATAAACTGAGTGTACTTATGAAAATCATGTTGGTGCAGTGTGAACAACTCCATAGATTCTATAAAAAGCACATGTGAGGCTTCACTCAATCACACCCATAAACATATGCAGACATACACACTCCAAATGTCCCACCATCTGCTCCTGCAAAATCAAATGAGAAGTCCCAGCCACCTGGTCTACAGACGCTGCAGCCCCAACCCCCTCCTCCATGCACACAAGCGCACTGAAGGCCCCCCCGACTGGCAGGCTGGTCTTCACCGGATAATTAACACCATAAGATGCAAGGAAGGGTTAAAGTGCAGCTGTCAGGTGTGTTTTCATAGATTTTTAAGTGTGAGTGAGTGGTGTTTTTTTTTTGTTTTTTCTTTCTCCACAATACACTTCTGTCCAGTCTCTCAGCTCTGCTCAAAGCTGCTCTTCAGATTGACTGTCAATTGCAGGTCCTGGTTATCGGGGCCAGCAGAGTCAGCTGCTGCTTTTCAGAGAAAACCCTGTTTTACATCTCAAAGCTGACTGGGCAGGCGGAAAATAAGATTCCACTATTTTCATTGTTTAACACATGCATTCATTAATTGTGGTAAACAGTTGAGTTGTTGCTACTTTCCCCTCTATATCTCTCTTCAAGTAAAACTCACTGATGGTTATTTAAAATAATCATTTATTCAACCTGAATCAGTTGAATGAATCAGTGTTTCTATAAACGGCCACTGCAGATGGAGAATAAAGTGTTGTTGATCAGCTGTTGGTCTCACTGCAGTGTGATTTAATTTAGGTACAAGCCAATTTTAATAAAATGGTGATTTGGCATTAGACACTTCTATTTTCTAACCTTTTAAACCATTGAAGGCATAGTATGAAATCATTTCAAGGAACACTTTTTTTCTGTTTTACTTTATTTTTGAAAACTGCCAGGTAGTTTCCCTGGTTGAGCTGAAGTTTCAGTCTTTGCGTAGCTGGTCCAGGTTCACATCCTGGTTTCTGGGCCTTTACTGTGTTTCCCTCCCCCTTTTCTCTCAATACCATCAGAGACCACTAGAGGCAACCATATACAGGGTAGGGCAACTCCAGGCCTTGAGGGCCACTGTCCTGCATGTCTTGCATGTTTCCCTGCCACAACACACCTGATTCAAAT
>JBAMYA010046808.1:0-10791 GCA_037176975.1 Arrhamphus sclerolepis | reverse complement strand
TTCTAATTTATAGAGACATGTATCAATAG
This sequence comes from Arrhamphus sclerolepis, assembly GCA_037176975.1. Lineage (NCBI taxonomy): Eukaryota > Metazoa > Chordata > Actinopteri > Beloniformes > Hemiramphidae > Arrhamphus > Arrhamphus sclerolepis. The sequence goes on along the minus strand of JBAMYA010046808.1, from coordinate 10,762 downwards.
TATCAAGTATTGGCATTAATAAGCAGTAGTGGTATAGATAAAATCATAATACGCATCCTTGGTCAAATTGAAGCTAGATGCTCATGTTAATTCAGTTTTACCGTTCAAGTTAAACCTCTAAATTTATATCCAGGTTGAATTTGAACTGGAGAATGGCTACATCTCCAGGTAAGACGTATTTTTCTGGTCTTATGCAAACACATTGTTTGTTCCAAAAAGCCCTGAAACCCTTACCCTAAAAAGAAAGATTCTTTCATAAACTGCTTTCTCAGATCACTCTCTTTCCATCACCATGCCTGTAACACACAAAAATCACTCACAGACAAACACTCTGACCGCTCAGTGGCGGTCCCTCAGATGCCTGGCCTCATTCGTCTCACCACCCCTTCTCTATTCCACTTTTCACCCTGTCTGATTCTCTGAGTCCTCTTTGCTTCCTCCGTTGTTCCCACTTTCATGCCTCCACTCTTTCTTTGTTTGTGGTATTGTCTTTTTCTCCTCTTGTACCCAACTTTCGGGTTCTTCTTCCGGCCACCCTGGTGTTTGATTCCCCCCATTTCTCACCTGTGTCATTCATTTGACTTAAAAACTATCCAAACCCTGCACTCCACATTCCCCTTTCACCCCCACATTGGGAGTAATCGTACTTAATATGAACCCCTGTTATTCAACCCAAATGCTTCCCCTAGGTCAGATCATACGTAACAACAGCGTTGCTTATCACAGCTATGCAGATGACACTCAGATCTACTTGGCTTTTTAACCAAATGACTCCCTCGGTCTCTGCTTGGAGCATGTGAATAATTGGAGGCAATCAAGCTTCCTTTAATTAAAGACAAGACAGAAATAATTTTATGTGGGAACAAAATAGACAGAACGAGAGTTGCTGTCCAGCTTGAATCCAGAGGGCTACAGACAAAAAAAAAACAAAAAAAAAACAAAACAACAACAACAAAAGAAATCAACAACAACAAAAAATACAGGTTAGAAATCTTGGAGTTTTATTTGACTCAGACCTGAGCTTCAGCAGCCACATCAAGGTTGTCACAAAAACAGCTTTTTACCACCTCAAACAAATATCAAGAGTCAGAAACCTGATGTCCAGGGCTGATTTACAGAAGCTCATCCATCCTTCATCTCCAGCAGACTTGACTACTGTGATGCCACAGTCCCAACAAGAACCAGAAGAACTGAGATGTTCTGAGATCTTTCCACTGGCCACCAGTTACCTACAGAACAGACTTTAAAATTATGCTGTTAGTTTATAAATCTTCTAGTTGAATATAAACCAGTGGAGCTCTGAGATCTTTAGGTAGCAGTCAGCTGGTAGAACCTGCAGTTAGGACCAAACGGGGTCCTTTTCTGTCCTTTTTCTTTGTTGTTGATTTGTTTGTTTTTCCTTTCGGGATTTTATTATACTTTTTTAACTAGTTAAATATTATTTTGTATATTTTTTCTTTCATCTTTATACCTTTTCAAAGCCCTTTGAATTGCCTTTGTGTCTGTCATGTGCTATATAAATATACATTTACCTTGCTTATTATTTATCTTAAAAAGTACTTGTTTGATTTAAAAAAAAAAATGCTAATTTGCTTTTCTTGTTTTAAGAACAGTTATCTTGTTTACAGTAAATAGCAGTACAAAGCCTCTTCTCTCCTGTAACTCAACAACTGTTCAAAAAGTGTCAAATTCCATGAATTCATAATGAAACATTAAGCATTTTAGAAATGGCAGAACAGAATACAAAAATATTTAAACTTTTGCCAAAGAGGCAAAGTTCATTATAAAAAATGTTGCGTGTTAATCTAGATGTTTATCCAAAAGCATAAACTGTACACAGATTTTTTTTTATTTAAGTGCAGTAATTGTGAGAAACGGATGATGTTTAAAATTCTGGTCCTCACCTGCAGTATTTTAATTTATTAAAATCTGTCAAGTTCTGGTGACCTCCCGAACCCACGGTGGAGCTAAATTAGGAACAGTGACAGACAAGGCATGTGTCATGTGCTTTGATTTGAAAAGAAAGGCAAAACTGAGCTGACAGTATGAACCCAACCTGAGTAAAATCACCAGAGAGTTGGGCTTCTAGACCAAATCTGTCAAGGCCAAGAAGTCACTCCATTTCTGTGTTGTCTTTGTCCACTTTCTTTTAGCACTCGTTCTTGCTTTTTTCCCCCTTTACTTCATCCTGATTCTGTTTCTTTGTTCGCTGTCTCTCTTCTTTCCTCGTGTCTCCGCTCGGTGCTGGCGTAATGACAGCCAGCTGTCAACACCACGCGGGCTCTCCTGACCACCGAGCAGACCCGACAGCAGCGCTGATGAGATCACTCACAGAGCGTCCCGTGCTGGGCAAAGCTCAGTCACAGCTGTTTTAGATGCCATTTTTTCTTTCTTTATTAATTCATTTATGTTTTTTTTCACCCCCCATTTTGCTGTCTTATTTTTTTTTCCTTTGTGCGCATGTTGGGCATGTTTTATTTCTCTCTTCAGCTGGTGTGTGTGTGCGCGTGTGTGTGTCTGAGGCGAACTTGAAGCAAATCATCATTTAAACATTAGACCTGTACACCTGCCAGCAGTATAAAAGGGAATTGATGTAAATATATTATTCAACACATTAAATTTTAGTCTGCTCATGGCTTTTACCATCCTGATTCAGTGTTGTCTGTACAAGTGTCTACTTAGGTTACTTCCATTCATGAACGTGGAGTTGCACTGGAAATACTTGATATAACTGTAGATCTTAAAGTGCTGGAATTCAGGGGAGTATTTTTTCCTATCCTATTTCTTTTTTTCCAAACACATTTGTGAGAACGCAATGTCATACAGACAAATTAAATGAGAAAAGAGAAATAAAATGATGATGTCATGAAATGCGTTTATCTTGCAGTGAAATGTGTCTATACCTGATTGTTTTGTATATAATCTCACATTTAACATCATAAATGTTGGACATTTGGACCACTGACCAAGGTTCTGAACTTGACACAGAGAATTTGACTGGATTCTTAATAAAACCTTCGAACATCAGTATTCCGAACAACCTTCCCCTGCAAAATTGCTATTTTCTTTGCATGATAGTGATAGAGAAGGTTCTCCCAGTCTCCTTGTCTGTTTGCAACAGTAACACTGGTGTCATCATGAGATTTGTTAATAAATTGTGCTTGAAAGCCTTTCTTTGGAAGCGTTGTTATGACATGATCATGCGTGGAACAGTCTCGCTGGTGTTTATGGGTAAAGTCGAAATGGCCCTAAACATACAAGGCTTTTTGAAGGTAAAGACATGGAATATTCTTCAGGATGTCTGATGATGTCTGAACAACAGATGAGGCATTCTTGGGGAAGAGGGATGCCAGTGAGCTCCAGGCATGTAAAAGATGTATTTACAGGTATCACTTTGTTCAATCAGTTTTTAAAGTTAAAAGGCTACACATCGCATCTTGATCTTTGGAGGAATGTTGAGGAATTGTAATAATTCCAGTCATTTTAGGAAACACTACAAAACAGTTTTAAATTTCCTACTCAACTTAGAACCTGGCAGCACAGAACCACCGTCATGGAGCAGATGTGCAGAATGGAAAAAATAAAATGAAAAAGACAAATCAGTAACGGTGTGTGGAGCCATGTCTGCTACTTGTTTGATTTCCGTGGCAGGTAATTGCAATCTAACATCGTCGACTGTCAGGTAAATACTTTTGAATGTCTATATTTATGCTTTATACTAGTTCATCAAGTAGCTTATTACTAAAGCCAGACAGATGAAGAGGGTCTGTTAACAGCTTTGCTAACAGAGCTATAAAACCAAGCAGCACACATAGATTCAGGTTTTTTTAGCAGAAAAATAATCTCAACAAATTCAAGGTCAGTGTAGACAGGTATTCCTCAGGAGAAGATGACTGTTTTATTTTTAATCATTCACCTTATGTACCTTTACGTTTTTCTTCTTAGGTTGTTTACCATCTCATGTGTCATCGACACAACAAAGACAGTAATCTGCAGCTGCTTTTCCTTTTCTTTTTTTTTCATGAAAACCTTTCCTGGCTTTCATAAAAGTAACATGATACTTTTTTTATATGGTCAGTGCAAAGGCAATGGGAAGCTGTTTTTCCTTCCTTTTTTTTTTTTATACATGTCTTTGCAACACTCGATCAAGTTCATTTCTGCATTTGCGTATGTCGCCCAGCAGTTACAGTTGTGTGCCAGAAGAAGAGACTGCTTTAGGATGTGAGAAACCCACCTCTATTTGTTTTTAATGATACGTGACAACTTACGCTACAAATTCATAAAGCACAGGTCAATTCAATTCCAGCTAATTTCAGTTCCACATCACTGTATTTACAGTGCATTGACACCAAAGTTTTACAGTGTTAATCGACGAGGCTTGGTGGGAAAATCAAAGGTTACAACATTACCGCTGACAGATATTTCAATAAGACTGCACGAGCTGGCGGTTAAAAGGAGTACTTCAGAGTGCAAGCCTGCAGGCTATTGAATGTTTGGTGGTAAAATATCTGTATATATCTGCTATAATATACCAGCACAATAAATGCAAACAAGCAAACAAATCCTGCTCGTTAATATTCTTCCAAGTGCATTGTAACGTCTGTCCAGTACCATTACCATAAGAATATTGCTCTCTCAGTGCTTTCTCACCTCCAGCTTGTTGCTTGTGATTTGTATTTTTGTCGTCTTTAGTATCTAGATAATGCATCCAAGTGTTTTGCGGCTACGGCCGCATGTCATTGACAATGATGCCGTTCAGTGAAATGTTTTCATTGCATTAGAAAATTGCTGTGCTACAATTTACGACTGTGCAGCATTTTAAACCTCCGTGACGGTACACCAAAGACTTGATTAACCATGTGTGTTTTTGTGGGAAAACATTTTCTGAAAGTAAATAAATCTAAGCCCAGCAGGCAGCTATGGCTGAAAACATACTCCTCATATATTCATGTGAGCACAGAGGAGCAACAAAATCAATAGGGGATGTTCTGCGTCTGTATCCATATGCATTTTTTACACAGTAATTCAGCATGCATATACCCTCCTCTTCCTCACCTTCTGCCATCACTGATTTCATGTGGCGGATGTTCAGTGATTTTCAGTGATTGAACAGATATTCTGAGACTCTTCCATGTACCTACTAAGATTGAACACTTCTTCATGATGATAAATTTATGCAATGTCTGGAACTGAATTTGATGTATTCTTCGTCTGGTCTTACATTCTTTTCATCTCAATAGATATGAAGTCTGTTGATGTCCATCTGCTGTCGAGCTCTTTGAAAACACCTTTATTGTCGAACAGCCTCGGAAAATCTAGCAGCAAGTCAATTTTCTACCAGCCACTTTTCTTCTGATGTGGTTTCTAGCTCTATAATCAAGCATGACTATTAAGGAGAAAAAAAAAAGCCAAACCTTTGTATGAAGTTTATATTTAAAGTCTTATAGAAAATGCAGGCATTTCTCTCCACACAGCATGAACCATGGGCTAACCATACTGGACAGACTGAACAGAATTCTCCCAGTTTGTCACTTTTGGACATCAGTCGGTTTTGAAAGTTTCACTTTGGCACTGTATTTAGCGCAGTATTCCTTCTCCCCTCTTTTAATTCTGGTCTTTGATGTCATATACTGCAGTAGAGGCCAACAGGAAAAACATCTGGATATACTAAAGGCATTTCCCTTCGCGTACCATCTGGTCTCTGGAATCAGCTACTGGTCTAGGATGAGTTCATTCAGAATATGTCAGGATGCTCTCAGTTTCCAGAAACTTATTTCACTTCAGTCTTGCTATATTTTGAAAAGAGACACACGAAAGCTAATGTAGTTGCATGTTTTGAAGAGTTTCCTTAAATATGTGTTATTGTTTGAATCTGACATATATTCACTATTCCAATAATGTGCATGAGATCAGCGTTATCTTTTTTTCTCAGGTCAGTGTCAGTGTTTATTATAAAGGTATTGGCATAGTCTTTTTGTGATGTTTTTATGGGTTTGCAGGCTAGAGCTGTAGCAGATTAGTAAGTTTCTTCAGAAGATATAGAACTAAGCAGAGACACAGAGCCCTTTAGTCTCTTTTGATTTGGTATTTGGTAAGCTTTGTCTGAGTCACAGTCGTGCAGCTGCTGTGAGAGGCTAAGAGAGACCGCTGAGGTGGGTCAGGCAGCCATGCATGAAGTTGCAGAACATGAAAAGTGTTGAATCCCAGTGGGATTGGAAGTAGCTGTGTGCTTTGCTCCTCTGAACTAGATTCGCCCTTTTATCATCTGGTGACAGAATCCTTATACGAAGTCAGTCAAACAAGAAAAAACATTTAGTTTGATGGCAGCTTTGGAGAATAAACTTGCAAACCCATGATACTATAGCGTACCAAATATAACCAAACCCTTATAACACTGACGTCATCTGCACTATTATTGAAGTGTACAGTATTTATCTGATTGTGGTGCCAGGTAAGTCTTTGGGAAAATAAATATGTCTCCCAGAGGGTGTGAGACATATATATTAGATTAGTATTTTATGAAAGCTTTGATAATCTTACATGCACTAAAATATAAATGCACAGAATACAAGAACAGGTAATATGTTGTTCTTACCAGCTTACCAAGATTTTAACTCTGTCCCACAGAGGCTCCTTGTATTCTCAGGTCTTTCATTAAAACCTTACCCCCACCCCCCCACCCCCCACCCAACCCCATTGGACTGGGTAACCAGCTCCTTCATTATGCTCAAAATGAGGATTGCAATTTCTTTGTCCAGCCTGGTTTCCTTGAAATACCAAACTACGATGACAATAGTCTTTAGCAGTTGTCTGTAAATTGTGTGACTGAGCCATAACTATTGTTCCATTAGTATCTTCCATGCTCTTTGTGTTTCTCATCTTTTAGTAAAATCAATGGGAGAGTTCAACACTGATCTAGATGAAAAGCAAAACCATGATTGAAACTATGCGGCATTGCTTTTTAAACACAAATACAGAATGTTTTTCTCTGCATCTGCATACGAGCTCTTTGGCAAAAACCCCTTTCCCAACAGGAATCTTGAAATGGCCAGAAAACATTTATTTCGCTGAGCTACCTCTGTATGGGGAAAAAGAGGATGAAGCATGCAGACAAAGCCCACCCAACAGAGGAGGCACCTTTGTGCCTTGCTCTGCAGCCTCTTGCCCTGCAGGGGTTATTAGTCATCTCAGCTCTGGGAGCAAGGCCATCGTGGCTTTTTGGTCTTTGTTCTCCCAGAGCCCTGCAGTGAGAGAGGTGCAGGTGTGGTGTCAGCAGAAATCCAGCATTGTAGAGAGATGTATAAATATAGATATAAATGATGGGGGGAGAGCAGAGAAGATGAAGCAGAAGATGGATCAAAGTGATTAAGATGTTGTTGATAATAATGAGGTTTAGTGTAATGGGAACATGTAACATGTAAATGCTCCCGAGCTATGTAAAAGCTGTATATTTAATGAAGGGAAACAAATGTTTTTACTCACACTGGAGCAAAACTGCTCTTTTCTTTCTCACACATGCACTTGTGCACTTGCAGACACAAACACAGAGATGAAAATTTAATACAGGCCTTGAAGTTCAAGATCATATGGCTTTGCAGCTATGGAACACAGGAGGGACATTCCCTTTTTTTTCTTTTTTTTTAAACACTTTCTATTTGTACGCTGCAGACTCCTGAGTTGTGAAGGGATTTCTTTTTCCAGATGAAGACTGTATTCACTACACTCACATGATAGCTCAAACATACTTTAGAAAAAGAAAAAAAATGCATTTCAAAGCCTGTTTCATCCTTGCTTGTGTTGTTGTTAATATGGAAATATAAGTTTGTCAGCTGAAAGAGGACCCATGCTGCTGAAGACCATAAAACTATGGCCTTTGTTGGGAAAAGCTGCAGACAAAGTGAACTAGCCTTGGGGATTATTCAGAGGGACCTTTGTGTAGCTTTCTTCGGAGTACTTTTCTACTTTTTTCAAGTAGATCATTTTAATTCATTACTGCATTCACACTAATTCAGTGTGAATGTTCCTCTTCTTATTTCTGTCTTTCTTCTGGCTCGAATGGAGCAGCTTCACAGTACAGATTCATAGTATAAAGGAAACTATTATCTTATGGGTCAATTCTATTCCTTTTTGAACTCCAAAAAGGAAGTTAATTGTTGCAGTAATTGTCATGATTTGAGTCTTTTCAAATAGCCATTATATAATATTTGACATTGTTTTATCATTATCTGTGGGTAGCAAGAATGTCCTGCAGCGATCTGTGTTGCAGTGGATCTGAAGAGGCTTCAGCTGAGAAGACACTGTTGCTGAATCTCTGTGATATGAAGAGAATGTGCAGGGTTGTCTAAGATAAGTTCATTTTATGAGGTTTCCTTCTTTGCAGTTCTGGGCACTCCACAATAGTTCCCAAAATAGAGCAAGCCTTTTTTTTTTTTTTTTTTACCAGTTTTTATCTATTTGTTTATTAGTCGGTGGCTCTGATGCTGCTCTGCCCAACAGATGATTGCAAAGAGATTGCATTATTCTTTCTCCATCACTGAAAAACCTACAACTGCTGAGTCGTCTCTGCAGTTTTTCTGCAGACGACAGGACTCCGACTTGTACTGAAGGTCTGAGGAGTGCAGAGGAATGGTGGGAGTGCAGTTATCTGTTGCTGATGACCACCTGGTCAAACACAAAACATTTTAGTTTCACAAATGCAGCAGGTCCTGGAAGGTGCTTGGTTACTTTTTCGGGAAGGGAGATGTTAGAGCAACAGGTCTAAAATCATTAAAGTGGATTTTTGGTACAGGAACAAGGCAGGATGTGTTCCACAGCACCAGAACCTTCTTCTGTCTCAGGTTGAGGTTGAAGAGGTGATGTAGGATCCCACATAGCTGGTGTGCATGTTCAGTTCTCTATATATCAATGAGAATCGGAGAATATATAAGGTCAAGGAAGGGTGAGAGGTGTGTCTGCTGGCTGCAGGCAGGACAGGAGGATGCTCAGCTGCTTTCTGAACTGAGCTTACTGAAGAATGCGTTCAGTTCATTTAAGATTCAATAGATCAGATTACAGAGTAGGAGCATTTGCAACAACGGATATAACAACATGCAGGAGTTATCTGTTTAGCTACCCTTATTAACTGCTTATTATTAAGAAAAATAAGAAAACACCGTATTCATCATTTACTATATGCCATGAGTAAATATGTTGCAAAAAACCCAACACAGCAATGTGTACTGGTGGAAAATGTGTAGTAGGAAGAAGCCATAGATCTCTTTGTTCTGCTGCGATCATGCAACAGAATAGTGACCGTCTACACACCTTTTTTTTTTTTTTTTTTTTTAATTGTTAATTTTATTTAGCTTTTGGAGAGATTCATCACATTCATGTAATACCAATAAAACAGGCTAGTTGAGATGTGTGCAAACCCTTTCCAAGAAGAGTGTGTGTGTGTGTGTGTGTGTGTGTGTGTGTGTGTGTGTGTGTGTGTGTGTGTGTGTGTGTGTGTGTGTGTGTGTGTAATGGCAGTGTGCCTGTGTTGAGGTGATATACAGAGGCCTGACTTACTCTTGTAGGTGAAGTGCACTTTGCTCAAAGCTACACAGCCCCAAAGGAATTGACTGTGTTTTCCAACTCACTTTTCGGGTTGGGAAAACACACTGATGAAAAAGGATGAGGCTGCAGCGGCACACTCAGTCTTTCCAGGAGCTCCCGTCACACACTAACATCATTACAATTTCAGCCTTGGTGCCCTGTAACAAAACTCTGCATATTTACTATGTGTATGTGTTTTCGCTGCCGTCTTGTTAAGACTTTACAATGGCTGCTGAAAAGCACCGTATGCTGAATACAGAAATGTGCCTTAATACGCCTGAGCATTATACCATCTGATACGGGGAGATTGCTGATGTGGCATATTTTGCAGTGGGAGTGTCTGAGACATACAGAGGCGGAGCGATAACCTCATGAAGGGGTTTACCTCTTGTTTTTATTTTCAGAGGCGCCACTTTGTGTTGACCTAGTTTAGGAGTGGGATTGTTGAGCTACAATGCAAATTAACCAGCTTGTTGGATTTCAAGGATTTCCAGGCACATGAAGCAACTATGAAAAAGGCATGGCATGAACTTACTGCACATTTCATCCTGTCAACTTTTTTTTCAATCTTTCAAAAGCTGATCTGGACTTATTACTATTTTTTCCTGCTCATTGTTCATGTTTATATTATTCAATCATTGGTTCTAAATCAGTTTTAAAACATGACATCCACTCGGTTTGCCCACAAAATTTAATATGCACCTGTTCAGCATTGCAAATAAGTTATTGTAAGTTAGAGTAAGCATCACGCTCCACCTGCTTGACAGGTCGGTGTCAAAAATACCTGTCACTCTGTCAGCTGCAGAGCATAGTCCAACCAACAAAAACTCCATGTTTTTGTCAAAGGGCATTTTGGTTTTGTGCACAGTTGGTCTGCAGTAGCAGACGATGAAGACACTATAATTGTGAAGCACTGGGAAAACTGACAAAGGCTTGTCAGTGTGATCTACAAATACTTATACTCAATTCAGCTGTGATATCTGAGTTCTTGTCACATCAATAAAAGATTTTACTGAGTCATACTGGGTTGTATGAGGGGGAAAATATGTTCATGGGATGCAAAAACCTGCAACACTTATACTGAATTTGTGTTTAATATATACCACAAGTGGTTTGGTGGGGGGGGGGGGGGGGGGGGGGGGGGGGGGGGGGGGGGGGGGGGGGGGGGGGGGGGGGGGGGGGGGGG
>JBAMYA010046807.1:0-10792 GCA_037176975.1 Arrhamphus sclerolepis | reverse complement strand
CATCCAATGAAAAAGAAAAAAACAAAAAAAACAGCCAATTTCATTCTTTCATCCTAGTATGCTTCAGCAATCTGTCAGGGTGCATTTTAATGCCAGGTCTGAAAGGAGGCTTTGTGATGTGCTGGAGAAAACTACGCACCTCAACGAGTCATCATCAGTATACAAGCTTGGTATAACAGATGTAACTCCGGATGGAAATTAACGTAACACTGACTGTACAAGCTCATCCTAATGCGACACTTAATCAGAGCTGAAAGTGGTTAAAAAAATACCAGTTCCACACTTTTTTTGTGGCCAGGAGTGTATATAAGTGAAAACAAATATTAACACTACGTAATAAAATTAAGCAGACTGGACATGCTAAATCCTACAAACAGGTCCTTCAAACTGGAAAAGGCTGATTTTAGTGTTTTATCAACAAATAAACACAGCATGCAGAGATAACAATGTCTCCAGGTAATATGGAAATGCTGGTGAGGAGGGTTCTGTAAACCTCTGACGAGTTTCTGTTTTGTTTTCCAAATAAAAATGTAAAACAGGGCATGGTGTTACTGGCTGACTAAAAGTTTAACTTTTACTTGTAAAGTTACAGGATGAAGTGGAACTTGGAACTGTTAACAGAGAAAGGATGTGGTTCTTCACTAAAGAGTACTGAACAGACAGTTTGATGAATGACTGAAAGGAACCCAGATTAACCAAACTTTCTCCAAATGAAACCATGATGAGCCATGGTAACCACGCTGATGTGAAAGTGAATCAGTGGTCAGTCAGAAATACTAATTTAGATAATTTTATAGGCCCCTGCTACCAGATACATGCGTTCTCAGGATGAGGGGAGATGTGGTGAGAACAACTACAACCCAAAAACTCCAACCATCAGCAGCATCATGTGGTAAGAAATCAGTCTCTGAAACATTCAGTACATATACAGTAAAGGGAGGATCTGTAGTCCAGAATGTGTAATCGCCTGTGGATATTCTTTGAAATAAAAGTTTTCTCAGACACTATTTCAGGAGGAGGATGCAACAAGAGCATATTAAAGCCTAGATATCTTATTGGTCTGTTTCCTTTTAAGGTATTGGGACTGTTTTCAAAAGAACATACTGCGTATGCTAGTATAGAGTACACTGCATATGCAGTTAGTATGCATGTCACTGAAAAAGGAACTATGCTACGGCACAACCCGAAGCAAATGATGCTACAGCTCCGACCACTTTACATTGCAGTGGCTCACTGGAAATACAGAACCCTGCAAAGGTCTGAGGTTTTCATGGCATACATGTATTAAAGATGCAACCTGAAAATATAGGAACCTGCCTCTTAAAGCTAAACAGAATAGAGTCCTAATTTATCTTACAGTCTCCCTGAAAAGAGTTAAATGCATTGGGAACACTAGACTGTTTCAAACCAAACCATGAAGCAAAAAATGATCAAATTTGTTATAAATTTACAGAAGGTGAATGCAAATAATATTAGTGTGTTAAAATAAACATCAGTGTGTAGTTGAGTCAGTGTATAAAAACAGGTGAGTTATCTAAGAACGAAGGCAGCAAATGTTCAACCTGGTTAAAGTGCATTTCTTTGAAACATCTTTGATTAAGAAGTTGGTTTTAGAGGCAAAAACATGTGCAAGTGCAGAAAATGAGGCTGCTCAGCAAAAATCATCTCAAAAACGTCAACACAAGCAGAAAGTACTGGAAGACATCACAATGTTGCTCAGGACTGACGGAAGAGTAAAAAAATGACAAAGACTTAGCCAGTGATCAGCTCCAGGATGATCAATGAAGATCTAAAGTTACCTGCGAGGACTAGAACATTTAGAAGATGTCTATGTGGAGCCAAGATGTCAACAAGAAGAAGAGAAGAATACATGTGAAATGGAGCAACATTTAAGGGTGATGAAAGTTAGATTGATCTTTTTTGGATCTTGCGACTGCAGACAGTTTATCAACGACCCCCCAAACACTGAATTCAAGCCACAGAACACTGAAGACAGTGAAACATGGTGGAGGAAGCATCAAGATGTGGGGATGGTGCTCTACTGATCAATACCAGGATCATGGATCAGTCTGAATACATGACAGTACAAGAAGAGGTCATGCTGTCTTCTGCTGAAGAGGAAACGTTCTTGAAATGTGTGTTTCAACAAGACAATAAGCCCAAACGCACCAGTAAGTAGCAACACTCTGGTTCCAGACCAACTAGATTAACGTTATGGAGTTATCAACCCAAACATGGATAAAAATAAATAAATAAATGCTGTTTCTGAGGAAAAACAAAGACATGCAGAGGAATGGTGGGATGAAGTCCAGCGGTCCTGGACTGAACACCTGTTCACAGGTGACTCCATGAACACAGTTGTGAAGCAGCACTCAGAAACAGCTGATACATGACTAAATATTATTTCAGATAACTCTACAAGAATTTATCACTTTAGACAGAAAATATTGCAATTTGGAAAGAAAAATGCAAAAACTGTTGTTTGTTTGAACAAACTAATCTTTTTTTATTCACTTTCTGTAAAATAAACACTAGACTGTACAAAACAAACAAAAAAAAGGAGCATTGTTTCTTTTTGTTTTTATTTATCACAGCATCTTCAGTGTTCCCAGTGCATTTGCGTGTTTGAAAATAAAATCTTTTTACAAGGAAAAAAAAACTTTTTAAACAACTGTTTCTCAGCAAGGTCACACTAAATACCGACTGAACTGCAAACTGCAGTTCAAACTGGCTTCTGATTCTAAATGTATAAATGGAGAGTCATTTTGAAAAATAAACTCAACCTATGGCTGTTAAATGCTTTTCTACACAACTGTTTTATGATCTGTTGAGCATCCAACATCCTATGTCCTGAGACTACCGCAACAATCCAGACCAAAAAAGAAAAGCTATGTTCAGTTACTTTTAGAAACTATCAGGGAGACCATTTCAGGTGATTATTAGAGGACCTGAACTTAATGATGGCTGAAGAATAATTCAAACTGCTGCAGGTAAATCAGACTGAACCGTTTCATGAGAACTAAAATACCAGCCACCCGACAACTGATCACCTGTTGGTGATTTGAGCAACACGGTGACGTATCGTGAACTCCTCAGTCACTGTCGCTGCTGCTCTCTGAATCATTGTACCAGAAATCCTCTCCTGTGTTCCCCTCAAACAAGAGACCTGGAAAAACATGCACAGAACATGCAGACACATGACTGTGCAGCAGAGACCGTTGGCATCACTGCTGGTTGTTTTCAGCAGGTATGTAACGGTTTTTTCTTGTTTATATATTAGGATTCATACAGCAAACTTCAGCACGGTCAATGATGTAACATACAAAATATAAACAACAAACAATTAAAAGACACAAAAATATCAAAATAACCCACCCCTGTAAAAAAAGACATGGTAAAACAGTCCCAGGTATTGAGTACATAACGTTATTATCACAGTAGAGCTGTTCGGCAGGAGATGCCATGTCTGAGACATTTCAGTCTGCTGATAGCTGGATTTTTATCTTTTATCTTTATCTAAATGTTCAATAAATGGGTTCCACAAGTCCAAAAATCTGTTTACACTACCCCTTAATGAGCAAGTAAGAAAAACAGTGCATCTTTAATCCAATGTATAAAGTGGGAGGATTAGGATCTTTCTATTTGAGCAAGTACAGCACGAAAAGTCAGAAAAGCAATACAGTCTGTCTGAGCTTTAGACAGTTGATCTGGAGACGCACCAAAGATGGCAATGAAGAGACAGCGATCAACTGTAATTCCATTACATTCTAAAATAACTTTAAAAATCAAAGACCAAAAATGTGTATGACAAGCACTAAACATATGAGGAAATTATGTGATGTTTTACCGTTTGGCAGTTTGTCTTCTTCCTCATCGAAGTGCTCCATGTTGTACCTCACAAAAATATTCTAGAGAGAAATTAGTGTCTTAATTAAATGGCATTTCTTCTTCTGCATATCTGAGTGTTCTTTCTTCTGCAGTACATGAAGACAAAAAAAAAAAAAAAAGAGCTCAATACCTTGTTCCTGACGAGTCTGTCCCAGGTTCCCTGCTGCTGCTTCACCAGTTTAAGAACAGGCTCGTTAGACTTCATTTCCCAGCAGCACGAGTCAGCTGCGATACTCTGGTACAGCTCCAGGTCGGCTCTGTAGGAGCGACCATTCACTCTGCCACTGAACACAGTCGAGAAACAACACGTTAACCCACCGAAGGACAAACCAGTCTGACGCAGAGCTGTTTTCAAGGTGCCTTCCCTGCACACCAGCCTGCAAACAGATCTTTCCAGCCATGTTTGCCTGAATGCTTGGGCACTTGAGTACAAATGACACAGCAGTGGAACCAGTATTTATTCCAGAAAATGGCCCAACTAGTAATCTGAGCTGCCTATGTGTCATCTGAAATCTGGAAAATCTGGCCAACTAACGTTAAGACCGGTCAACTGTAAAAAAGGACTTACTTTCACTCTAAAGTACGTGTCAAACTCAACACCTGTTTGCAAAAGATTTAATTTAATTTAATTGTAATTTTAGATAATAATTTTAGAAATTTTGAATTTTCTAGAATGTTCATAAATTTACATTTTTTCTTTCTAATTTACAACTGAGTCCAGAAAGTAGCAGGGAATCTGACAGCAGAGCTGGCTGAGATAGTTAAGATAACCAGACCTTTAATGGTAACGGTGGTGATGGTGATGGTGATTGAAACCCCTGACCTAAAAGCTTTTCAAACATGCAGCAAAAAAGATAGAAGAGATGACAGTGGTCAGTGAACTGCCACCAGGAATCAAAGCTGCCATCACACCTTTAGTTCAACCTTTTATTCTTATTTAGGTTTGTTTACATGAAAAGCAAACTAAAATCAGTCTTGAGAATTTAAAAGTGTGCATGTCTTGAAGAAGTCAATGCTGTGGCAACTTTCTGACACTTTTATCAGAAGGCAAAATAAGTCAGAGCCAAAAAAAGAAAAAGAAAACTGTAGTAAAAACTAAAAACAGCCATGTTTCCTTAATTGAATCAAGAAATATTCCACAAAACTATATTCAATATTTGGATTTCACATACTGTCACAGATGCCATCAACTTGGAGCACATCAGAAATCAATAGACTGGTATTTCTCCTTCCAGAATGTGATTTGTCAACTTACATGTACTTGTTGAGTTTATTAAGTATCTGTGATGGGTTGTTTCTTTTTTTTTTTTAAACAGTTACAGTAGTTTGTCTCATATCCTCTGTGTTTGTGAACATGACAGAGCTGAAGGCAACAGAATAAATAAATGTAAACCTGTTTCAAGGGTTGAGAGAACTCTGTATGTTACTTTGCATGCAACAAAACCTTCCAAACAAGTGTTGATCAGTGCAAAGTAAAAGGTGTTAGATTCAGGAACTACATTTACACCCCACTCAGGCTGGCCCTCCTGAACATGTGCCCACTACCTCCAGTGTAAAGAGTTCTGGATAACAGCTGCCACTCAATGTTGGGCGTGGTGAGAAGAAAATGAGTGATCCGTGAAGGTCTGACCCAGACGGACCTGTAAACAACTCTGTCAGGGTAGAAGTCACAGCGCTGGCTCTCTGGGTTTATCAGCTTCACTGTTAGAGTTACAGAGTCGGACGTCTGGTACCACTGGACCTGAGGGTGAAAACTGGAACCAGACACAAAGAAACAAAGACGTGAGGTTCTGTTTCAGATGTTGCATTTCCTTTTTCATTTACTGTTAAAAATAGTAAATAAGACCACATACAGCTTTTTTTCAAAAATGTTGGACTGATTTTTGTTTCACATTTTAAAGAGTGACGGCCATGATTCAGCAGCATCGAGAATGAGAAACATCTGTCAATCCGGTCTGGGCCACTGTTCTAACATGACTGCAAGGTGTCTGAATCCATGAGACAAGGGCTCAATCGACTTTCTGACAGCTTGAAATGATGTTTTATGTTTGTGCACACACACACGTGTGTGTATATATGCGCACACACACACACACAGACGTACAAATATATTAATGTATATATCAAGTCTCTTAAACCACGCTGCACCTGTTTGTGGAGCTGCCGTCTGTCATATTACTGGAAATGATCAGCCCTCTGTTTATTTGATCATCACCTTCCAGCACACCTGGAACACACAACGGTTACTGTAGCTAAATTTAAAAACCAGTTCAGAAAATACCTTGCAATGCAACATTGTTGCATTTCTTTATACATATGCCTTTACAAACAGCTGTCTACCAACTATGTTTGCATACATAAAGACATACAGTACAAGTAACTATGATGCCAGAATGGGTTTATCTACAATACAGGATACCTGAGTACCAGGAATATGGTATCCACCAGGTGGTAGCACACTGCATTTAGGACTTTTTGGAGGCATCCAGTTTTAAAGGACTAGAAAACTCCTCTGTTTCTTGTGAGGTTCAAAGTTCTTCCCTGTTTAGTCCTTCAAAACCAGATATTCTCTTACAATATCAGGTAGGTGAGGACCCAACTGAGGGGAGCAGAAGTAATCCCTGATGTTTTTCATGGAAAAACCAAAAATGCTGCCAGGGCAGGACAAAAACAAAGACAACCAAATAAATGGACAGAGCAAACCAAAAAAAAAAAAGAACAAACCTGGACCAGGACCAAAAGGAAATGGTAAAATACAGTACGGACCAGCAAGGAGGGAGAGAAAGACAAGAACATATAGGAAAGATGGAACCAGAAAGTAAAGCAGAACAAAACTGAACAGAGAAACAGACTGTTACAATAAAACAGCTAGAAACCATTTTCTTACTTAGCATCCTGAATTCTTCTAAAGCTTGGACAAGGAGCATCACACATGAAGAAGAGATTTAAAAAAACAACTTAGTTTTACCATTTTCACAGAGGCTCAGACAGGCAGCAGGACCTCCTGTTGAACAAAGCTCTCCATCTCTGATACTGTGGAGTGAAATCAAAGTGACACTGATGGACTGGACCTCCAGTTAAATACAGTGGTACCTTATGAGTGTACCAACATACGAGTTTTCCATGTTACGAGGCGTCACTGCCATGATTTCTTGCATTGATTTGCAAACAGAAATTTGAGTTGTGAGTTACGAAACTTGAAGCATACCACTGCTAGCTGGCATCGCTCAAAAATCTGGGCAAGTGAAAAACATCAGTGAAGAATATTAAGTTGTTTTATTTTTTTAAAGTGACAAAGGGCAGTGAAGGAGATCATTTTTTTCTTTTTTTTTTTTAAAGTTAAGCAAAAAGTAAGTGAAAATAAGAAAAAAAATAAAATGTACCAATTAAGTTCCGCAATGGAAGTGACAAGGAAACCACAAAACAAAACAAATTTTCTTTAACCTCCTCTGCTCTATCCTCTCCCTTCCACCTTTGCCAGCAATTTACATTAGTACAAGCCATGTGATCTCCAAGAAAAATACACTTCATAAAACAAGTTTATTTCTTTATATTCTCTTTATGTTTTTGTGCAATATCTTTTATTTGTTGAAACAATATTCTAATTTAAAAACAAAAAAGGGTGTGTTTTCCATTAATTTCAATGGGGAATATTGATTTGACATACGAGCTAATTGACTTATGAGCTCTATCACGACACAAATTAAATTCATAACTCAAGGTACCACTGTACATCAGACCATTAATATGTTGTCCTCAATTCAACAGTAATGTCAGCTCCACAATGCAAACTGAGGTTGATCTCATCTTTCTGGTGTATGTTTCTTATTGTGAGAGGTTGACAGAGTAAACCTGAACAATAAATTGGTCTCCTGTTACATTGCTCCAAAATCCCATCCAGAATAACTGGACTACACTGAATCTGTGTTCCAATGTATCAATAGTCATGAAACATGTATCACCTTTTACAAATCTCTTCCAACATGGATTAGCCTTGTACTCTCTTCAAATAAGGAGATCCCAGTGGAGCCTTTTCTCTATGTGGTTCCTCAACAGTGGAACAAGCTACCAGAGCAGAGTCATCCTGCTCTACAACCAAGAAGCTTTAGAAAACTCTCGTTTTCCACGAAGATCTTCTGTCAAAGCTGTGTTCTCTCTTTAACTTCCTAACCTGCACTTGAATTGTTTCCTGGCTGCACTCACCTGAATGCTGATTTACCTGAACTTACTACATTAAGTCACTTTGGATAAAAGTGTCTAAATGTAATGTAATACTAACGGTTTCTTCTTTCATTTTGTTTTTGAACATGCAGCATGCAGGTGTAAAAACCTGCAGGCCGAGGATGGATCCTTACATTTTTTTTTTGTGTGTGTGTGTGTGTATACACACACGCGTGTATGTACATAGTATCCCTGGGTGGGAATTTATGCCACCTAATGAGCTTTATGTGCCTCCACCTTGCGATGAAATGGAATTCATGACCATTCACACTCAAATCTGGAATAGGTTTTAAAGCAACACAATGGAACTCAAAACAACCCCCTTAGGCTGTATTACTTAAACTATGAATCAGTAAGAACTTATTTTGTAATAGACGCTGGGAGTCGAGATAATGGACAATTGTGCTTCTCAACCAGACAGGGTGTTAAAGAGAACAATCTTGCGTGGTGTTTTAAGGAAGAAGGTTATTCGTATACAAATCTACTCAGATTTAAAAAGAATTCATGCATGGGGCCCATAATCAACAGACACAGATATATGAAGCCAACATGCGAGTCTGTGACAGAGTGAAAAAGTCTGACATGCATATGCACACTTACACTGCTGCCTTTACTTACCTCTCCATCTGCTCAGTGGATCTGGTATTTGGTTGGCTACTGTCAGCCTGGCCATCCAACTGCAACTTCTGATCACAAACTGAGTCCGTGTGGACTTCAGAAGCTGGTGCCTGAACCTGGGGCTGCTTTGTAGAAACTGTTGAAGTGAATGTCTCATGTGGATGCTCACGAAGAGGGTTTAACGTTGCAGCAACTCTGAAGGCTTCAGTCAGAACTACTTCCTCTTCTTTGACCCCGACCTCCAACGACTGTAGCTCATCCCCCAGCCTGCAAATATAAAGAGATGTTCCACGTAAGGCTTTGTGGGACTCTTTGCAAAGGAATGAAATTCTGACCTGTACAGCAATACTCAGGCAGTTCTGAAGATGTGTAGGTCGCTTACTTTGACGGGTGGTCTGCATTCTCACTGACCAGCCTCTGCTGACACAAGTCCCTCAGCAGGTCCAGATGTTCTGGGTTGCTGACTCCCATTCCTGTGTTCAGGATCTCAGACTGGACGTTGTACTCATTGATGAGAGTTTTCGTACCTGGAACCTGGGTGACCCGGACCTTTTAGAGGAGAAAAGTAAGACAACAATGTACCCTGAAACAGTGGATTCACATATACGAGTTCACATGTATGACGAAGGAGATGTCTTACTTTGGCTTGATTGTAGGTCTGGGGTGGATTGCATTTTTTTTATATCACGGTAAAAAAGCAAGAAATTACCACAGTTATAAAGTAATCCACGCTCTAGCAAATTAAATCGTTGGGGGCGTGACTATAGTGGCTTGTATTTATCTATGATCAGATCTTGCATTACAGGAAAGTAAGAGTTTGAAAAAAGTAATAGCGGTGTTTGTGGTCACACAAACACACATTTCAGAAATAAAGCTTGGGAGGAAGTGGAAGAATGTGGATGAATCGGCTATGACTGTGTTTATGTTTGTGGACAGCAGTGATGAGTCACGAGCAAACAAGCCGACTTGAGCCGGTGTTTTTGAATTTAGCTGCCACAGATAGCCGCCGTTATACTGACTTGATTTAGCGGCTATCAGAAGAGCCCGACGACTGTGAACAGACATGGTAGTTTGACTGGATTTTCTGGTCATGATGACACAATGAACCCCAGGTATTGATCTCCTCCTCCACGCGCTGCCACGAAGCGTACATGAATGAACCATACGCAACACTCATCCAAATGTAAGAATTCTGTTAATGCCTATGACATTAAAGATGTCCTCCTGTTTAGGCATTCTGACGTGCCTGATTGCTTGTATTGTAGCTTGAAGCATATGTTACCAGGATTTTATGTTTTTCTACACTTTTTTTTTTTGGAGGTGGTTTGGATGACAGCAACAAGATCATAACTGCAGTATGTGTCAAATGACCGCGGTGGCGGCATGTAGTTACTGCAACCAGACCTAGTTGATTGCGTTGTCATGACCAGAAAAAGAAAGTGAAAATGCTGTTGAAATATGCAGTAAGAGGAGTACTTGTTGTGTTGACCAGCTAACTGCTAGTAACTAGTATGATGATGTGTAGTGGTTGATGCAATGAGTATTCCATTACTGTCTCTCTTACTTGATACCATTTCATTTATCAGGATTGTATTTTATATTATATTTTATTGCTCTTATTGTTTTTATTTCATTAATACATCTGTATGGTGACCTTAAGTGTCATGAAGGTGCCCATAAATAAAATGTATTATTAATGTCATTATTAACTACGTTCTATGATAAAGTAGGTTGACAGTGCATGTCAGAGCACAATCCAAGCAGGAAAAATCAAAGGAACTGTCTGTCAACATCTGAGACAGGATGGTCTGGGGAAGAGTAGAGAAAAAAAATCCTGCTCCTGTGAAGGTCCCAATGAGCACAGTGGCTTCCATCATCCATACATGGAAGAAGTATGGAACCACCAGAACTCTTCCTCGAGCTGGCTGGCCATCTAAGCTGAGCGACTGGGAGGGAAGGGCCCGCGGTGACCAAGAACCTAATGGTCACTGTCAGAGCTCCAGCGTTCCTCTGTGGAGAGAGGAGAACCTTCCAGAAGGACAACCATCTCTGCAGCAATCCACCA
>JBAMYA010046806.1:0-10793 GCA_037176975.1 Arrhamphus sclerolepis | reverse complement strand
ACAAGTCATCTCTAGGCGCTTGAGAAACCCAGGGCTTGACCCCTGAGCACATGGCAAGCTTAACCATGGCAAGAAAAAAAAAATTGTCTTGGGAAGAAACCTTGAGCAGGACCCTCCTGGTAAAGGAGGTTACCCATCCAGGTAAAGGAAGAAAAGAGGACTGGACAGAGAAGGCAGAGGCACAAAATATACTTAACGGGTATATTCAGGGTCATGGTACTGCACTGCCAGTTATCGTGGATGTAACACTCCAGGTGAGTAAGAATCTAGAGGCCAAACATGGGAAAACTCAAATTTTTCAGATGTATTCACACTGAAACAAACATTGTATTATATGTGGGATCAACACGATACTTTTCGTTTTTTGTTTTTTTTTTGCGCAGCAGCATCTTCTTTATTCACTGTTCTTACCTTTTTGTTCTAGTAACTCCAGTAACTACATAATTTACCCGTTTTCATTTTCCATGGCCAAATAATTTTCTTGTCTTTTTATGTCATCCATCACAATGATTGTATGTCTTACTTTCCATCCATTCATCCCTGCATCTTACCATTCGGGGGGTCTGTGGGAGACAAGAGTCCCCTTGCCATTGATTGATGGCTGGAATTTTCCTGTATGAAATGGGATGCTCTCTGATGAGGCTGACACATCATCAGTTTTGACGTGCAACTTTCCTGGAAACACATTGCTTATATGAAAGGCCTTCTTATTCTCATGATGTTCTTTTTTCAGACTCTTGCGTCACACACACACAATGAAAAACTGCTGATTAAACAATGACACTGCAGCAAAAAAAGGTGAGGCAGAAAAGACATAGAGGACAGAGCAGCATGATGCAGGAATAGTGAAGTTCTCAGAACTATCAGGAGGAAGGTGAGTATTGAAGCAGCAAGAAAAATATGTGAACCCCCTTGGAATAAAGCTGATAGCAAACAAATATTTATATTTTCTTATTTATTTATTGAAGAAACTATTAATCAAAAGCTATTTAAAGCTATTAAACATTCATGGTGCCAGAGGAAATTGGAAGTTTGTTGAAGTTAAAAGCTGCTTCAACCTCCTCTGGCTGCACTGACTTCAAGCACACGTTAGGTAGCTTTTCCAGAACTGCTTCACCTCAGAAACATATGCAGTACAGACTATTTTGTGTGAATGGAACTCTTAAAGTTATTTTACAGCATCTCTGTTGGTCTACGTTCTGGGCTTTGACTTGGGCCACCACAAAAGGCAATCTTTTGTTTTCTGAGACCATTCTGTCTTGGATTTACTGCCATGCTTAGATCATTGTTCTGCTGCATCACCTGACTTCTAGCAAGCTCTAATCATGATACTCCCTCCAACACACTTAACAGGTGTGGTAATGTCAGCATGTCAGTAAGCTATGCTTTTCTAGTGCCATACCATTCTTTCAAAACAATTTGAGTTTTGTTTCCTGATGGTTCATGTGGGCAAAATGCCAAAGTGAAGAAGCAGCAGGTTTTGTAGATCTCTTATCGTCTTTAGAAACTATAAAACATTCATATCTGGATTGTTTTGATGATGCACTGGGGAGCTTTTCTGATGTCACATTCAGGGAGAATACTAGTCTCTAATGTGTTCAAATACCTGCAAAAGCCGACAAGTAGTTAATCATCAGCTGTGGACGATATGTTTCACTAAACATCCTCTGGAGACTTGTAAACATTTTGCTGTAGGGGTACACACATTTTGAATAAAAAGAACACAGACAATGCAGAAAATGTATTTATTTGAACTGGACCTATACTGGGTCTGATGTAACTTGCATTGTTATCTTTACATTTGGTTTTCAAACATAGCATCCATCCAGGTGTTTCAGGACCCTGATGGCAAAGATAAACACTTGTGTTGTCTCTGAGTTCAGAGCAAGGTTAAGACCTCAAGATAGCATCGCATCTCCATCAGCATCCTCTTACTGTCATCTTCCAGGGTGTCTTCTTTGTTGCCAGCAGGATGCAGGACCATTGTTACCTTTTACCTGTCTCACTGACAACCTGCTGCAATACTGGAGTTGCTGCGGTAAAACAATGTTTTTCCTACTGAGAGCAGCTCTGTGTTGGGGCGGAGTTGGAGAAGCCTGCATATCAAGGTTGAACACAGGATCGCTGTGACGACCTGTGCATTTTAATTAACGCTTGAGCAAACATTCTGCTATTTCCCTAAATGCTGCTCTTTGATGGATGACAGGAACTGGTGTTGTCTAGTTTTGTTCTCAAGAGGACTCTTTGTGTGTCTGGACACAAAAGGCCAGGAAGCTGAGCTTTATTCTGGCTTTCTGTCTAGAGGCCTGAGGCCAGAAGCTTTGTATTCAGCCATTTGTATGTCCACTTCTAATAAACTGTAGATCACAGGAACAGGAACAACTTGAGGTAAAGTCAACTCATAAGCTACTCTCAAACCTCTGTTGGATAGAATTTAAAGTGGTGAAGGTTTGTTTTTTTGTACAACAATTGATCAAAGGCCCTGAAAACACTTGCAGAAACACCTGTACAATCAGCTAACATTAAACTGTTTATTTAAAATGCAACCACATCATTCTTTCACCTGGATCTTCACAGCGTATCTGGCATTTCTGTCCAGGTTCGCCTACTGTGCATCAAGACTCAAAAGCACTAATAATTTTTTATTTTAAAACTATTTTCAGGCTCTCAAGGACACTGAACAAGATAAAATCAAAATAAAATTTCTGCAAAAAGAACCCCAAATAAAATAGGATAATGTAGTTTCACAGAGTATGCTGTCTTGAATAGATGAGTTTTTAGTATTGATTTGAACAATGGGAGAGAGTCTGGATTCTGGATTTCCGGTGGCAGTGAATTCCAGAGTCAGGGAGCCAAGTGGCTGAAAGCTCTGGGCAGCTGAATTCTGGACCATTTGAAGGTTGTGGAGAGATTTGTTAGGGACACCAAAGAGAAGAGAATTACAATAATCGATGAGGGAGGTGACGAGGCTGTGAACAAGGATAGCAGTGGTGTGGGGGGTGAGGGAGGGGCAGAGACAATTTATATTACAGCGATAGAAATA
Source organism: Arrhamphus sclerolepis (assembly GCA_037176975.1). NCBI lineage: Eukaryota > Metazoa > Chordata > Actinopteri > Beloniformes > Hemiramphidae > Arrhamphus > Arrhamphus sclerolepis. The sequence goes on along the minus strand of JBAMYA010046806.1, from coordinate 7,750 downwards.
TGCAGGCTGAGTGGTATTATTGATGTGAGAGTGGAATGATAAAGAGCTGCCAGACTCTTAACCTGAGTGGAGGGAAAACAGGTGAGCTGTCGATAGTAAGAAAAATTGTAAACTTTGGATGATTTAGATTTTGTTCCAGTTAGCAGAACTTCTGTTTTAGGAAGTTAGGTGGACCAGGACTTTATTTCAGATAAATAGGTGATAATGTAACAGTCAAGCTAGCAGCCAGAACCCAAAACACAGCCAAGAAAAAGGGGACTTTTAAAAAAACAAACAAAAAAAAACTGTTTATTAAAAAGGAACAAATGGCTTGAGATGAAGTGATGATGCTTAGCTCTGGTAGCACTGGTGGGTCTGGAACACAAAAACAGAAATGAGCAACGTGACTGGGTTGGAACCAGGGAAAGCAGAAAAGGGGGATTTACCAGGTGTGGGGGAGTCACTGGGTCCTTTAATCCAGTTCCTGCAGGGTTAGGTGAACTGAAACTGAATGGCCTCTTAAGGTCCTCAGATGTTCAATGAAAGGGGTCACATCCACCAACCTATCCTTCATGGTCCAGAGACAGTCCAGGGTCGGGCACAGCAGGGTCTCAGGCAAGGAAAATCCAGAATCCAATAAACTTGAAACGGGGTCAGAGTCAGGCAAGTTTCAGCAACAGGAGGTCGACAAATCCTTCTCATGCACTGGTAGAAACAGGCAAAAGCAGTGGTTAGAGACAGGCAGGGTCCACAAAAAAAACAAACAAAAAAAAACAGATCAAGGCCTGACATGAAACAGATGGTAAATGGTAAATGGCTTGCACTTATATAGCGCTTTACAACTGTAATTCTACAGCGCCAAAGCGCTTTACACTGTAAGCATTCACCCCAAACAGGGCTTGAATGCTGTGACAAAAAGCATCAGACAATCTCACAATGAGTAGGTGAAGAGCAGGAGCTTAAGTAGGGAGCAGAACAGGTGAGGGCAATGAGCAATTAGGCCAGAGAGGAAGAGTGAGCAGCACAATCCAGGAGGGACCAAAATCATAATAGATAATGGAAGATGGTGGGAGTGTGAAGTTTGGTTTACTAGAAAAGTAGAACTGGGTGTCATCTGCAGAGCAGTTAAAATGAACATTGAATTGATGGAAGATATTGCCAAAGGGAAGAAGGGAGGTGATAAAGAGAAGTGGCACCAGGGCAGAGCCCTGGGGCACACCTGATGTAACAGGGGAAGGGTGGAAGCTGAAGAATCTGAGTTGGATGAACTGAGCGTGGCCAGAGAGGTAGGAAGGGAACCAGTCAAGAGTGGTGTAAGTGACGCTGATTAAAATAGCCTACTGAGGAGGATGGGATGGAATGACAAATTCTATCAAAGACCTCGCTCAAATCAACAAGGATGAGAATGGAGAGGAAACCAGAATCAGCTGCCAAGATGAGGCAATTTCTGTACAATGGTGGGGGCGAAAACTAGACTGGAACTGTTCATACAAGCAGTTTTTGTTAAATGGGAGTTGAGTAGCAGCGTTTTTTTCCCCAAGTATTTTGGAAATGAAAGATATATTAGAAATGGGGCAGAGGTTATTGAACCAGGTTTTTTCAGTATCACAGCTGTCACCTCAATTTTTCAGTTTTGGGGTGACAGCTGCAATTTTAAAGAGTGTGGGAACAATTCCAGTGGTGAGTTAGAGGTGGATGATAGCCAATATGAGGGGGAGCAAATAAGAGAGGTAGGATTTGACGAGAGCTGTGGGGATCCAGCAGACGAGTGGAGGACTTGGCATTACGGATGAGGTGTGAAATTTCAGCAGCGTCTGGGAGAAACTGGAGAAAGGTTGGGAAAGGTGATGAAAGGAAAGGTGATGGGAAGTTTCAGAGAAGATGGGGATCAGAACTGAGGTGCCGGTGGATTTTATGATTTTTTTTTTCCACTTAAAAACAGTATTAAGGAGTTACAGGTAGTGGGAGTGTGTGGGTTGGAGAAATTTATCAACCAGTGAAAAACAGTGTCATTGTGCTGCTGTTGTTAGGGTGAATTAGGCTGGAGTAGTAGGCAAATTTGGTTGTAGAAATTAAGTCTTCATAGTGTAGAATGTGGGTTTTGGGCATTTCTTTATGAATAGTTAGACCAGTTTTCTTGCAGAGTCGCTCTAGTTGTAGACCTTTAGCTTCCAAACCATGGAGTTGAGGGGACCATCACCGCAGGGTTGACAGATGTAAACAAACTCCACAGGAGTGAAGTCATTAAGTTGTGAGAAGTCGTTGGGTTGTTGCCATGTTTCAGTAAGGCAGAGGAAGTCAAACTTATGGTCAGTGAGGAGATACTGAATGAGATGTCCTTTGCTCGTGAGTAGGTGGATGTTGATGAGGCCAAAGTTGACAGATGTGTTGTCCTGTCTGAGGACGGTGTTACCTGACTTTGTTAGGTTGGCCAGGGTGCTGGCCAACAACCTGTTTGGTGTTTCTGGAAGGATGATGAGTGATGGAAGATACCTCAGGTGAGGCAAGAGAGCAATGTCTGGGTGCAGGTGCAGGGTCATTGGAGGAGGCGCAGACAGGTGATAGCAGAGTCAGAGAAGCTCGGCAGCCGTGTACTAGAGGAGTCCTGACACAGGTTGGTGGACGAGTGACAGAATAATCCAGGGTACTGCAGACCATATGTAAATCTTGCTGGCTTACATGACAGCCAGCTTGAGCCACAAATCTGGGAGGTATGTCAAACACGTAGGCTGATATTTGTCCAGTCACACACAAAATGCAGGAGTGACAACTACAGTTGACAATAGTCCAAGGTTAAAAAAAGATTAAAGAAACTCGAGTGAGTGCAATAGGTCATAAAAATGGAAAGCACTTTAAATATTACAAAATTTTACTGTTGAGTTGTGGCAGCAAGATGTGCCAGTGTCCACTCAACCAGCAAAATGCTGGGCTCATGTACAAGATTCAAATGATTAGGTTTGACATTTTTCTGAAAATGAGAGCTATCACAAACAAGGTCAAATAAACAGAAAATCAGCACCAAGGAGGGTTTTATTTTATGATGTTCCATTACTGAATAGTGAGCTCAGGGGCAGACAAAACAACTTATTTTATATTATTCTTTTGTGCTGTACTAACAGAATAGCACTTTATCAGTTGCTGCGCCTTGCATGAGCACTTTTTCTGCAACATAAAAGGTGCTAAACCTTCTGCAACATAAAGGGTGCTAAACCTGACCACTGACAAAACACAGTGACACACTGCTGTCCAACTTCAGCAACTTGTATTAAAGACAGTTATGTGTTTCTCTTGACAACATACAACAGCAACTTGTATTAAATATAGGCTTATATGTGTCTGACAACATAGGCTACAATAAAGTCCTTTTTTTAATCTCTCTCTTTTCCTTTTTAACCACAACAGATTCAGAACACACTGGCCATCTAAATAAAATTAACCCCCAAACACAAGAATAGGCACATCTGCTTGCATGAAATGTAGACGAACAAAAAAACACTGAGCATCTATAAATAATAAAATTAACACTCCAACACAAAAAGGAATAGCCTTTATAACATCTCCTTATGTAGCCAAACCAATAATTAAAATTTCATAACTCACTGAAATGCTCTTCAGATAAAACAAAAACCAAGCCAATAAAGTAATCCAATAATAAAGTCCACTGTCACTGCCTATTCCGTCGCTGTTGTCGACAGAATCATCTTTAATAATCTTGGCCTTCGACCTTTATGGAGAAAGATGATGGTATCCACATGTTCTGGATGAAGGCTTGAACGCTGCTGGGTGATGGTGTTCCCAGCCAGCGAGAACACCCTCTCACTGAGGGTGCTGGTAGCTGGCATGGCCAAATAACAATGACCCAGTTTGGCTAATCGAGAGAACTGGTCCTGGTGTTGGGCCCACCACTTAAGTGGGTTCTCCAAGGTGGGAATGTGAGGAGCTGCAAAATAATCCCACAGCTCCTCAGCTGAAGTGGAGCAAGCTACTTTCTTCCCGCTTTCATAGTGTGGTCCAAAAAGTTCCTCAAAGTCACTTTCCAGTCTGGATTTCTTCGCCACTGGGCCCAGTGCAGCCACAGCGATGTCCTCCTCATCATCATAATCCCCGCTGTCATCATTTTCACTTGCACAGAAATAATAATAATGCTGATCAGTTTCACCTGGCCACATTTAAGTAATCAGCCATTATAAAAGATTAGGCCTACAGTTCAATAGCCACCATGTTAAAAGAAGTTTTATTTTAGTATAAATTGAAAATAACCTAAGCAAGCAGCGGTACCTTAAAGCCGTAGCCTAGGCTATTGTGACAAAATAAGTAGCCTAATGTAAGGGCTAAACCATGTTACCTATAGCAGCGGTAGCACTTGCTTGGGGTGGGTCTGTCTCATCGCGCAGCAGCCGATGCAGGTGGTTGCACTAGGGGGACCAGACCCCCAGTAAAACCACAAAGTCAAAATTTAATGTGGGATTTTCAAAAAGAAAGTTGGAGGAAGAAAGAAAGGTTTGTTATACTTCATTTCTTTTTCAAACACGCAGTCTTTTAAAGTATTATAGAAAAGCAGCATAGTTACTTAGGTAATGTTAGCGTTCTAGAGATGCAAACTTGAAAAGCAATGGTATAACAAACCTTTCTTTCTTCCTGCAACTTTCTTTTTGAAAATCCCACGTGTTTGCAGCTTGTTTTGCCGTTTGCTGCACATTTTCTTTTTTGTTTGCTGCATTTTTCTGTTGCATTTGGTTTTTGTGTTTGTGTGTTTTAGAGTTTGCATCATACATGTGTTTGCAGCTTGTTTTGGTGTGCGCTGCACGTTTAAATTTCTGTTTGCGACGTTTTTCTGTTGCATTTTTTGTGTTCGCGTGTATTGAGTTTGCTGCGCGTTTGCACCTGTCGGCCACTGTAAGCTTTAAGCTAGTTTGCATAGTGGTTTTGAAGGAGTGGATTGCACGCAGATCTGATTGCTGGACACTGAGGGTGTTGTTGCACACATTGAAAATCACGATTCATCAAGATGAATTCATTACAAAGCCTCAAATTAATCAGATTAATTTTTTTAATCAAGTCTCACCACTACTATTTTTATATATGTGTGCGTACATATGTACACATTCAGACATATACATTTCAGTGTTTATATGCTATCATGCTCAGGAAGGAGAGGATTTGTGGTGCAGTTTGAGGATATAAGGACTTGGTTGCAGTGTAAAGCATTAGAAACTCAAGAAAAACCCACAAAAATTGCATTTTGGACTTATGACTCCATCTAAACATCCAGTTTTAAATAACAACCCAATGGAAAAAAAGAAGAACAAGTTGAAGATGAAAAACTCCCACTGATTCCGAAGGCATTTGTTTAGCGCAAGAGTGAGAAAAAAAACATGGAAGAATTTTGACAAGCCGACCCTCAGAGGAAATTCCAGGCTATATTCACATCAATCAGCAAGTAACAGATCAACACTGACTGCGCGATGAGTGGTCCACTTTTCTTGGGATAACTGGCGGAAGTTATAGAGGAGAAACGTGGAAATCTGGAAAGCCTCTGAAGAGTGTGACTTCTGCACTTTTACACAAAATATCCCCAGTACTGACATTGTATCAAATCTGTTTTTTGCTAAATTGACAGAAATATTGTCTGAAACTTCTTCTGAGGTTCAGCAGGACAATATCCTCCTCCTCCTCTTCCTCCTCCTCTGGGATATTCTTTAAAATCATTGACTGTAAATACTTTATAAACCACGTGGTTGCAAAGACGTGAGACAAAGCTGTCAATGCCAATGGATAATGGCTAGCTGTCATTCAAACACATCAAATGATGTCCTGGCATCTGACAGGTCAGCTCTATTGCTTAATAGAAATTTGTCTGATGTGATAAATAAAAAAATAATCCCCTGTACATTTGTCATAGATGTAATATGTTATATTTAAGAAAAAGATTTTATTTATTTATTTATGACCAGGCTTTAAATATGTTTAAATCTGGTGCAAAATAGACAATATGTGCGTGACGTCACAGCAGCAGAAGTCACTGCGGTTATGTCCCTTTTTTCAAAAGGGAAAAAAAAACTGCATCCTGTAATGCTTGGATGAACACTGTAAAGCAAGACTGACAAATAAACGTGATATTCCGCAAAATCTTTATTGAGAAGTATTTAAATAGTTTTAACACAACTGTCATGTCAGTCTTTCTATGCTTATATCTCACTTTCAAACCTTAAACATGAAACATTGTGGATAAATAGCCAAGATAATGAAAACAACATAAGCCTCAGTTTAGAACAACAATGTAAAACATATCAGACGGCTTCTTTGAATGAGAGAAACATACCAGGTAACAGTTCACAAGCAGTAGTCAGTAATTTAGTCGGTAATTTTCAGGCTTCCCATTGTGTATTTTCCCTGTGTTGACATCAGATACATATATTTCTGGTCACATGTCAATGTTCACGGACCACTTGTTCTTTTGTAGCCTATACGAACAATGTCGAGTCCAACTGTCCTTCATTTTATGCCATATTCCACATTTTTCCCAGTCTTGCTGTGTTTACTGCTACACTCCGCCATGCTGAGTGAGGTTTGTTTTGCCGCTCGGTCCGACTGAGAGGGTCATGGCGCTTGGTTTTTGAAACCAGCACCTAGTGGTCAATCGAGGAACAAGAATGTACTACCTGGATGAGCTTCAACCAGGAAATGGGATGGTTGCCTCTTGTTTAAAACCAGATGTTTCAGTGCGATCAAAAATGCAACGTGCTGCCATCCAAGTTGATACCATTTTTTGCAGTACCCAGGTTTCCCATACTGGGATGATGCTGTACTCAACTGTTGACCCAAATATTTATTTGCTGATGTTGCGGCCACCAGTTATCAAGGCTTTAAACACAGCAGTGGGTTGTTTTTAACACTGGTTGCACTTTGCTGGTACTACAAATTAATATATCGTCTTGACTATTAAAGTTGAGAGGACAAATGCTTTTGTCTACCTCTGATTTGTATGTTCCTCACCTTCTCTCTTGGACACTAATAAAAGCAGAGCACAAGTGATTTTATGAGCCACCAATGGATTTTCCATTTCAACAATGGTGTTTATTGCTCATCTGATGCTCACAGTTTGATTTCCCAGTAGAAAAGTATTAGTGTTACATGGACTCTTAATTTTGATTTTAAAAAATTAAAATCTGCAGTTGTGCGCTTCATTACCTCAACTGCATCTTGTTTTACTTTTGTTTCCTCCGTTGAAGCTCATTTTACTAATCTTCCATTTGTTCTATGGTGATGTGGAAAAAAACCAAACAGGTATTAAAGTTCGATAAATGTAGGCTCATATGAACAACAATGCAATTCAGTTCATTTCAATTCAATAATACTTTATTAATCACGAAAGGGAACTTTCACATTGCAGTAAATTTTAATACTTAAAAAAGATTAAAAATTTAATTAACTTTAATAGTTAATTAAAATTTTTTGATTCATTGCTGTCGCTATGGACACGAAGGATGACATGAGTAATTTTGGAGCTTTTTTGGTTTCTTGAAGGACTTGGGAATTTGTAGGTTGATTTACTTATTGTTTGTGTTGCCACTGCCTCTTGTCTTGTTGCACCTTCACTATTAAAATATTGGACAATATTCTGTTCTTCTGCATGCTTCAGACATTTCCTTTTATTGTCCATTTCCTTCAATGTACAGTTATCTTGAAAAAAAAAAATAATGGTAAGTAACCGTGACGAGGGAAAAACTGCTATAAGAAGGAAGAAACCTTGAGCAAGACCTGTCTCACA
>JBAMYA010046805.1:0-10793 GCA_037176975.1 Arrhamphus sclerolepis | reverse complement strand
TACACACACACACACATATACACCCAATATAGTGTAACACTATAACTCTATGACATGACAAGACATCCATGTATCTTGTCCTTTATATTATTTTACTCTATTTAAATCCAAGTTCGCAGCACAAAGCTGGTATCCACTGGGCAGATGTAGCTTATATTTTATCAGTAATCAGAACAAGCTCTCGGAGAATTAGACCTCTAGTATTTAGCACCATACTATTCCACCTAAAGCTACAGAAGTGCATTTTAAAACATGAATGAGATCTACCCATGCAGAGAATTAATGCACCTTAAGTTTAACATAAGTTTAACATTGAAATGAATGAAAAAAAATTTATATTTTTATAAAATGAATGCACATTTTATAAAAATATAATTTAAAATCAGGAACACCTTTTTTTTTCTTGTAATCTTTCTGCTTTATTTTGGGAAACATTTTGCAGAGGGTGTATGGATCAGAATTTGCTTCTGTCAACCTTTAACTATAATATCATCATATTCGTAACCATTTTAAAGGACTCAAAAACTGGAATTCTTATAATCAATATTATAATTCTGGCAAAATATCATATAAACAAGTTTAAATGTATGAATGTCACAAAACATTTCCAATAGAGCTTTCTATTTTTTTTGTTAAATTATTTGTAAAATCAAAAAATACCCAACGTCAATATAAGAATTTATTAGAATAGATTATTCTTCCTCTTCCACAGAACTGTAATTAAATTCTATTTTATATTGTTATTAACATTTCATTTTGACAGTTTACCTCTGGTTTTACTATTTTTTGTACTGTGTTGTTTCTTTTGATCTGATACTTATTACTTTTTAAAAATTATTTTATTTTCTTTCATTAAAGTTGTATTCAATAGCTCAGCCTTAAAGTGCAAATGTCTTTTGGAAAATTGCTACCGTTCTCATTGCGTCAGGTTCCCGCGAGAGTGCGGAGCAGCTGATGATGTAATGCGGAAGTGAATGTTTTGGTTTCGATCGCCGTTGTCGATGATGAAATTATAACTCAACATAACTCAAACTTGTTCACAGTAACGTCCAAGTTCTTCTGTGAATACACAGTAAAAATGAAATTATTTTTTACTGTTCTCGTGCTGTTTTTGTTGGTGGGACACCTGGAGAGTTGGGACGACGGTATGTTTTGTTTCTGTAATGATGTAATCTGATGAGCAGGTTAAGTTATGTTTTTAACGGGTCCTGATAGAAAATGTAGCAGAAATACCCCGCTGAGCTCTCCACCGCTGTTGCAGCGTGTCTTAATGATCCAGCGTCAAACTAAATGTACTTCCTTGTGTTGTGTTCAGCTCAAATTGACCTGTGTTATATCTTTACAAAAATAAAACTGACGCAAGAATTTAATTCGATTTAAAAGTGCTTTTATTAGTGCCAGAAGAGAAATGAATTGATGGAGTTGCCGTCACTTCGGTCTCTTCAAAGATTAATTGTAGGTTATAGCTGTAGGCAGGATTTCCTGTAGTGGTCCGCGTTGCAGCGGATCTGAAGAAGCCTCTGACTGAAGACTCTTTGTTCCTGAATCACTGTGTTGTGTAGAGGATGCTCAGGTGGTCCATGATGTTTTTAATTTAATGAAGTAAAATCCTTTACACAGTCGGCTGTAGAACAGAGTCAGCCTTCTTTAGGAGTTTGTTCAGTTTCTTTAAGTCACTGGCTCTGATGCAGCTCCCCCACAGATGACTGCAGATTAGATTGAACTCTCCACAACAGACTTATGGAAGATATGAAACATCTTGCAACAAAACTGAAGGACTTAAGCTTGCTTAAGAAGTAAAGTCTGCTCTGTCTCTTCTTACAAAGAGCAACAGTGTTACATCTCCAGTCTAGTCTGTTGTCCAAGTGAACACTGAGGTATTAATACTCCTCCACAACCTCCACTTCTTCTCCCATGGTGGAAATACTGTTTGACCTTTTCCTGGTTCTCCTAAAATCCACAATCATCTCTTTTGTCTTGTTCCCATTTAAGATGAGATGATTGTTCCTACACGGTGCCACAAAGCGGTCCACTATTCTTTTTGTCTTCAGTCTCTTGTCCATCACAGATCACTGCAATTGTGGGGGTGTATCAGAGTATTTCTGCAGTTGACATGACTCTGACTTGTACTGGACGTCTATGGTGTACAGAGTGAAGAGGAATGGTGAGAGTACAGTCTCCTGTGGTGCTCTTGTGCTGCTGACCACCTGCTCAGACTTACAACCATTCAGTCTGACAAACTCTGGTCTGTTTGTCAGGTAGTCAGTAATCCAGGTGATTGTGGAGGCATCCACCTGTGTCTTCTGGAGTTTAATATGTAGAAAAGTAGCTGGATGGTGTTAAATTCACTGGAAAAATCAAATAACATCATCCTCACAGTGTTGTCTGCTCTGTCCAGATGTCTGTGGGTTCGTTGAAGCAGATTCAATGATGGCATCTTCAGCTCCAACACCATGATGATAAGCAAACTGCAGTGGGTTCAGAAACTGGCTTGTTTGCTTACTCAGGTGGACCAATGAAAGTCTTTCTAGGACTTTCATGATGTGGAAGATTAGGAGAACTGGTCTGTAGTTATAAAAGAGAGGATGGATGTGATCTTTTTGGCACTGGAACAAGGCAGGGTGTCCACAGCACTAGAACCTTCTCCTTTCAGCATTTCTTAATCTCATTGGAGACGACAGTGGAAGAATGTGTATTTCTATCCATCTATCTGATCCTCTTTGTGCTTGAAACCTGTGATCTTCTTTGTCTCTGACAGCACATCTCTATAGTTATAGCAAAACTGTGAGTAATTAATACTTTATTTAAGGGTGGTGGACAAAACTGTCACTGTATGTTGGCATTGTCACATAAGGATGCTATGTGAACATACAGTAGAAGTAGTTGAGCATGATGACGAAATAATATCGTGCCACTGACAGGAGAAAAGCCTAAACAACTTACTTAAATTTATTGAAAATATTACTTTTATTTTAGTGAAATATCTGATTTAAGAAAAGCCTTAAGTTTTGTTAAGTAGTTCCCCCAAAACACAGTATTGCTGATTATTTCTTGAGTGAATGGGAACATATGCATGTATATAACAACATGCCTCCCACTACTGTAGGCAAAGTGCTTCTGAGGGACGTCCAGGCTTTGACCCTCTACAAGAATCGCTTTACCACGGCAAGGCGCTCTAACTCAGTCCCTCAGCTGAAGTGCGTTGGTGGCTCAGCAGGCTGTCATGTCTTCATTCCAGAGGTTGTCCAGTGTCTGAACAAAGGCTGGGATGGGATGGATGTACAGGTGAGTACAATTTGCTTTGGTAATCCTTTTGACTTTTAACTTATTTGGCCTCATTCATGTCTGGAACACACCTACCTTATGTCAATTACAGTTAGCTGCTTTAGCTTTCCTGACTCATGTGAACCTATGATGCTCATAAATATTACTTCACATTAATTCTGATCAAATCTATCTAAACATCCTCATTAAAGCGTCTTTTGCCAGGTGCTGGCTCACATCCACAGCAAGACCACCAATTTCAGATGTGGTTTTAGTGGCGACACTCATTTAGCACAGGCTGCCTGCTGCTAAGCTTCATCCTCTGATCTTTCAGGCCAATCCACAAGCGGTCACAGCAATCTGAATACACAAAACTACGTGTTATGTTTTTATTCACAACTCAGAATCTATGTCAATAAGTGTTAAGTAGCTAACTGTGACAGCAGCTAGCCATTGGCCATGCTGGTTGTTGTCAAAAGGCCAGAGAGAAAATTGTGTATTGATGTATTGACCTATATTTATTTTTTAAAATCTACTAATTAATTTTTCTACATGCAAATACATAATAAGGATATGAAAAGATAAGAACATACACAAAAACAGGAAAACTATGTACAGGACACAAAATATTTTTAAATTGAATTGAATAGACAAAACAGTTTGAACAGAAGGAAACGCTATTTGTATCGTAGATTTCTTGATCCAATCTGATCTAATGAGTACATGAATCAGTTCACTATCTCCAGCTGATATTCCTTTTTTTTAAATTCCTGTATTATAAAAATGTCTCAGCTGGAGCTAGCTGAACAAGTCCTGTTCTTTAAACTGAATTATGTTTTGAGTTTTCTGAAGGTTTTGAGGGATCGTCCCTCTAAGAGTGTACATACAGCTGTTACTCCTTTATCTCTCCATCTTGCGAATATGATGCAACAAATTAGTTATTAAAGCCTTATGTAATTTTACCTGCTGTGGTAAAAATAAATACCAAAATTGCTTTTTTATCCAGGTTATATGTTTATTTTTCTTATGAAGTTATTGCAGAATTATTGTAGTGTTCACTTCTCTTGGTAAATTCTTGTTGTTCTTTTCTTGCTGTCCTGCTGCAATTTGCTGTCCCTCAGACAACTGATGGTGGCTCACTTGGCTTGTCCCTCCCTGCCTCAGCTGTGCAAGGTTGTGCTCTTATGTGCATCTGTATTGTGGTGATGGGACCTAGTTTCTTTTATACATCATTCTTTTTCTTAAGTGAAGAATGTAAGAAGAATGGGCTGCTGGACCCAGACCGGTGGGCTGCCATGGTGCGGCGCCTGAGGAGCAGGCAGGGGTTTTGGGTGCCTTGGTCAGGAGCACCTCATCCATGGATGTGGACATGGGGAAGCACTTGTTCAGGCACTCCCCCCACCTAAATCATTGGTACCAGCCGGGAATTGAACCCTCCAGTGCCAGTCCAGGTCTCTAGCCAGTATGCCATGGACCCCCCAATGTTCCTATCTCCGGTGCGATTGCATGCCATGCCTCTTTAATGAGTATCACTAGACCAGAGCACTATTACACAAGGTTTACACACTTGGTCTCAGAATAGGGCTGGAGGTGCTGCTTGGTGGGGGAGCGTAGCCTGTGTATTCGGGGTCCCTTAATCTGGGACTGGGAAAACATCCTTTTTGCAAACTTCACTTTCACAAACATAACTTAGGTTTTTGGTTCGGGTCTCGAGTCAACATTACATGTGGGAGCACCCTTCTCCACCCTCATGCTGTACCCTCAGTGCTACTGCTGTGCTCAAGGCCTGGGACAATCCACTTTCTGTTGGCTCTGGGGTGCGGTAGATGGTTACTGTTGGTCTTGGAGTGAAAATCCAGTGGACTGGTGGAGGTCTGCATGAAACTGGTTCAACACACCAGCACCAAATGTGACAGACTTCACTGACATACTTGAATGATACACTCTTAGTTGAAGACTGTTAAGTGTGACTTTGATCAGGTCAGTGTTTCACCTACTGAAAGTCAGCCTCTTGAATCTGAATGACGATGACGCTGAACAAACAAAAGAAATGAACACCAGCATTCTGGACTATATCGTTGAAAAATGCCAGGATCCACCACTGCTGCCCTACCGGATGTGGTCATAGTTCAACGGACTAGAGTCTACTTTTCAGAAAGAGATATTAATAAAAACGAACAAAAACAAAATTCCCAGAGTAAAAAGTCAAATTAAGTTAGATTAAAAATAGTTTAGGTGAAAAACTGTTGGTGATGCTGAAATCTCCAGAGACCATCATACATGCATTTTGATTTGGAGTGTTTGTCACCTGGCAACAACTGAAATGATGAAATCACCTGCAGCGTCAACAAGTAACAGGTGAAATGTCTCAGTAGACAGTATGGATGGGAACAGGATTACTTCATTCAGGTAACAAGTACTGCAAGTTCTCCTGCCTATTTTTCTGGTCTCTCTGAAGTCTTTTGTCCTCCTGTATTGTCAAAAATCTATGTAGAGATATTATGGAGAGAAGAACGAGCTCCTGTGGCCATGTCTCGGAAAACAAACTTCTTGAAAATATGTAGTATATGGGGTTTTAATAAATCATTTATGATCTCTATAAGTAGACAGAACACCTACTTTCGCAGGAGCTTCAAGGACTGAAAAGTCAACAATCATAAACACTGTTTTCCTTTTTGGTATGCTTTTATTTCCCTGTGTCTCTTTCTCTCTCTTTTAAAGCTATTTTGATATGCTATTTCTGGGCTGTTCACCATGATCTACAGTTTGCTGTCTGGCAAAATCTTTGACAAAATCTCGTCCTTTTTGCTCTCCATATTCTCCTCTTCTACATTCTTGACCTCTCCTCTTCAACTCCATTTGAAGCCATTTTCTGATCATTAGCTTACATTTGTTGTCATGGATAGTCATCATAACAAACGTTAAGAATGCAGTAAACCCTTAGATCAGGGTGAGCAAAGGCATAGAGCAAACCAAGCCAGACACAAACAAAAGATTTCCCAGAGCTCTGATGTTTTTAATAAAAAAATAACACCAGCTGCATGTTCACAGGCATAGATATGTCGCAGCACTAGCAGCAGCTCAAAAAAAAAAAAAAAAAAACCTGACCCCACACTTACACACCCCCTTATAAACCTGCAGGACAAACCAACCCACAAATAACACATACAAGGCCTTACACATCAATATTTACAAATTAGGAACAATAAGTCAAAACTCCCATCTACCCATCAATAGTATTACACCTGATCAAACAAATCATAAACTAACATATACAAATCAAACTAAACTTCAGAAAACAACCCAAAACAACTCCTTCCCTCCCCTTAAGTCCACTTGGTACAGCCCAGCATGATGGTCATCAAGGAATTTTCCCCAGCTGGGCTCCTTGGCTGCAGTCATGTGTGCACCCATGAACCACCCCCTAGGAAGCAGATCTCTAAGAGAGAGGAGTTAAATGATGCCCACATAAAAAAAAATAAACAATGTGAATTTAAAACAGTTTGCTGATGATCTGACCTTTCTTCTTGGCCTCTAGTGAGAGGAAGCCTCAGCCGCTCCCTCACACTTTCAAAGATAAAAATTAAAATTTTTTCAAATAAAAATAATGAATACATGTGTGCATGAATCGATTAATTGGACTTTTACTATTAAATGCTTTAGCAGTAGTAGTAGAAGCAGTACTAGTAGTAAAGCAATGCTAAAAAGGATTAAATTAAAAACAACAACAAATTAGACTCATATCAGTCTTGTGCCACATCCCCAAAGATTACGATGCACATCAGAGAAATTCACAGGCATTATCCCTCACCCTAAATCAGTAAGAAAAGATTTATTTCTTCATCTCTCATATCTCTGTGCTAGCTTGTAAGGCAATAAAACAAAGGGAGACATGAGCCGTTATGCTCAACCCCTTCGTAAACTCCATAACAACATGAAGATGACTCCACACAGAAGTTGAATCGTAATCTCACTCAGTGGTAGAAGTTCAGTTGTGTTGAAGTTGCAGATTCATGTACTGATAATAAAGCCTTTTATTTTAATCACGGAGCTGTATTGCAGTGGAAGAACAAAAAAGTACATTTATGTGTAACGTCATGAGGGAATTGCATTCTTAATAAATTTGCATTGGCTTGTGTGATCTTTAGATTTTTCATCGTAGTTTTCCTCTCTCTCTCAATCATAGTGGGAGTGCAAAACTGATATGGACTACAAATACCGATTTGGGTACATTGAGGTAAGCTGTGAGGGCTACAACCACCCTACAGACCCCTACATCCTGAAGGGCTCCTGTGGGTTGGAATACACCTTAGAGCTGACTGCAGATGGCCAGGGGAGGACTCAAGGCACCTTTGGGTCCAACAGTGGATTTAAAGGACTGGGAGGTAGGGGATGGAAATAATGTTGTGCTATTCACACAATGACTTGATATTGCAAAAAGTTATTTTTCTCTTAATCTCATTCAGGTCTTACGGGTATTGCCTCCAGTTTCTTCAGCAGCTTTTTTGGAAACGGGCATCAGAACAATTACCAGAGACCGCAGCCATCAGACAGCGGGCATTCAGGAAACCTGGTGGTTGTTGCTGTGCTTCTTCTCTTAGCCTTTGGTGTCTACAAACTGTTCCTCAGTGAAGGCACAGTCCAGTGGGGACAGCCTGGGTATCCTCAAGATGCCCATCACTCCATGGCAGGGCCACCTCCCCCAGGATTCAAACCTGACTTCACAGGTGGCTGATCCAGAAGTTTACAGTACAGTATAATTCATTTTTAATTGTAGTAAAATAACAACGGCCTTGACATAACCTTTATCTCGTTGATTCTGATTAGGCTATTCAGGTGCCAACCCAGGTTATGGTTTCCACAGCGATTATACAAATGACCAACAACACAGAAGAAACCACACTGCTCCCAGCACAGGTGGAGGATTCTGGACTGGTATGGGTGCAGGAGGAGTGCTGGGATATCTTCTTGGTCGTCAGAGGTTCGTAAAACAGTGGAAGGAAAGAGTTGAAATTGTGAGAATACAATCTAATATTGGACATGCTGACATCATTCCAGCCCTGCTTCAATCTCATCTGGATACTTTTGAGTTTGAGCTTCCAAAGATGAGGCTTGGTTTACTTCACATGTACTTTACTTTATTTACGTCTGCTTCTTCATCTGCCTATTCTCATTTTGCCAACTCCCTACACACCATTAGTAACCCACAAATTGCTACTGCCACCCCTGGTCACAATATGCAATAGCATCCTATCAAAAATATATTTAAACTGTGGGATTTTTTTTTTCTTTCCCCCCAGAAACCAGCCCTGCAGGCCACCATCTCCAAGAAACAACTCTTCTTCTGGGACACGCACTGTTTCAGGTAGCAAGACTTCATGTTAGTTAACAGAGCTGACATGAACAACAACAATGCGCTTATATGGCGCCTTTTGAGTCCAGGGACCACTCAAGACCTTTTTACAACACAAGCAGCTGTTTGACACACACACACACACACTTTAACTAGATTGATTCATTTAATGGACCAAATTACTCTCATAACTACGCCCATTACTCCTATGATTACTCCTATAGCTGTTGCAAGGTTGGTTTTTGTTTTTTTTCTGAATCTTGCCACTAATCCCTCATATAAATGTAGACAGTTTTGCAAAAAGAAAAAAAAAACATCATCACAGACCGTCAAGTCTTCTGGCACCGGGCTTTTAAAAATACTTTTTGTTAATACAAGAGCGTACTGTGAGGCTGCCTTCCAGCATTGCGCTCCACATTTATGGTCCAGCCTACCTGAGAACCTGAGGGCGGCAGAGTTTTTAAAAGAAGGCTCAGGACCTTCCTTTTTAATAAAGCTTTTAACAAATGTTTCCTTTACATCCTGTCTCAGAATTTTATTTTGATTTGATATTTAGCTCAGTTTTTAATCACGTTCTGTTATTTACTGCCCATGTCTTATTTATTGACTGATCAATTTTTATTTACATTAGAATTATTTTTCTCATATCTTTCTTTTATTTTATTATTTTTACTGGTTGTTAGCTGACATGACAATATTTTTATATTAGTCGTTTTAGTTTTCGTTAGCTTTTAGTTTTTAACTCCAGCAGGTGCAGCTGTTTACCAACATCTGTTTTGTTGACAGGTTTTGGGGGAACCAAGAGAAGATAGATGCTGTGAAAGTGGACACTTTCTTTCCAATGGATGGCATGGACAGAACGTTGTCCATTAATGTCCACCCACTTGTGTGTTTTCTGGTAGCAAATACCCCGCACCACACACACACACACACACACACACACTCTTTTGGAGAGCTCACTGGGATTTCAGCTTTTCTATCATCATCCGCTTGTCCTCTTTCTTTCTTTTCTAAATGGTATGCCTTTCTATATTTCAGTTTCTGATTTGTAATAATGTAATATTTTGGAACTGATAATAAATTAATCAACTGAAATAAAATTAATTATGTTTAATGAAAATTTTGTATTAATTTGTATTCATTGCTTTTCTACTGATTATCCCACATTTGAATGTAAACAATTTAATCGTGTGGTCATATAAAGGGAATTCTAAATTAATACTTTTTTTTTAATGTAATTGAATTTTTATTTTATTTTATTTATTTTGGGGGGTGATTTTGAGGGAATGGGTTAGGGCTTAAGGCCTTGTGAGGACTAATGCTTTGTACTTTAGGGGGCATTGATGTTATAAAGGCTTTGACTAGGAACAAACACTAAAATGGTTTCAAGGACAGAATTCAGTTCAATTTTATTTGTGTATTTTGACACAAGTTGTCTGTAGGCACTCCTCACAAACCCAGAACATGACAAAGCCTATCAGTCGCAAGAAAAAAAATCTCCCTCTTAGGAAGAAACCTTGAGCAGGACCAGGCTGATAGAGGACCCTCCTGCTGAAAGCCACCTGGGTAAAGGAAGAAAAAGGGAGGAAGACAGGACATGGAGGATGAAGGACAAACATAGGAGAGGCACAAATATATATAATGTGGTACAAAAAAAACTATAAATATGTGGTATACATAAATATGTGTGAAGGCATGGGTCAATGTGACTATGCTGTGTAATTTGTAAATGGGAAAGATGGCTGTGAATGGAGTATTATACACTGTTCAAAATAATAAAAAGAACATCTAACACAGTGTCACTCCAAGTATATCACAATTGTGTGAAATCAACCTGTCCAGGTAGGGAGCAACACTAATTGTGAATCAATTTCACCTGCTGTTGTGCAAATGAAACAGACAACAGGTGGAAATAAGAGGCAATTAGCAAGACAGCCCCTATAAAGAAGTGGTTCTGCAGGTGGTGACCACAAACCATTACTCCATTCTTGTTGTCTCTGGCTGATGTTTTGGTCACTTTTGAATATTGTTAGTGTTCTCGGTCCTAGAGGCAGCATGAGGTGGTGTCTACAACCAACAGAAGCTGCTTGGGTTGTGAGGCTCATCCAAGATGGCACATCAATGTGAGCTGTGGCAAGAAGGTTTGCTGTGTCTCCCAGCACAGTGTCCAGAGCAT
>JBAMYA010046804.1:0-35451 GCA_037176975.1 Arrhamphus sclerolepis | reverse complement strand
TCCAGCAGACCCCCGTGACCCTGAACAGGAAATAGCGGGTATAGAAAATGGATGGATGGATGGATGGATGGATGGATTATACTAATTTCCTTCAATGGTGTTGCATCAATCAAACCTAAGGTTCTTCATTTTGGCCTCATAGTTGTGAAGCTGCCACTATTTGCAACTGAAATGTGAACTCTTAAAGGTTCAGTGAGGGAATTACGGTGAAATGGCTTATCAGTGAAACTAAATGTCTAAATAGAATTAGATCATTAGTTTAAGAATGCCAGATATTTTATTATCAAGTCCATCTTGTTTTCCTTAAATGTCATTCATAATGAATAATTAAAACCAGGTTTCAGATAACAGAGCTATCAATGTTGTTATACACCAGTTTTGTCCTTGAATTTGTAGTAAAATTCAATATCATAAATGCTACATTTTCTTGTACTGCAAGATAAAAGTAAAACCAAGAAACGCATAATTTTGTCACTTCTTTTAAAATCTGTGTTTTCATAAAACGTCTGACAAACATTTGCATGAAATTCTTCATTATTTCAGTTGTGACACCATCTTTTCTCTTCGTCTTAGTCCATCTTCACCTGTCGTCCAGGCATCACAAGTTTTAGGCGAGCCTTTGCAGAGTGACGTGTGAAAGCAGAGAAAGTTGAAAATGATAAAGATGTGACGGGTAGAGGATTCAGAGGACATGCACTTTTGAACACAAATCAATGTTCATCATTGAGAGAGCAAACAGAGGAAGGGCGAGGGAGGGAGCGAAAACTGGACATGTGCAAACAAATTAAGTTCTCCAGTTTAACCTTTTGGTATAAATGTTTTGCCATGTAAGTATTTTTAGATCACTTCTATGATGTGCTGGAAAACATGCCTTTCCCCTACGTAATCACTGGTTTCTAATGCGTAGATGATCCATACAAACACACTGCAAATTTAGTAGAACACAGACGGGTTACAAGGACACGAATAGCAGAAAGCTCAGGCATGTCTAATGTTAGCTTTGGTCACATTAGTCACTATAGTAACCCAAACAAGCTACCTTATCTTTCTAACTTAATTGTTTTTGGGACCAACTGTCAGTCATCCAGGTCTTAGTAATCCAAAAATCCTGAGTAGGAGGTAACTGGACTTAATTTCCATCAAAGCATTTAAGAATAACTAACTCAAAGTCTGTCTATAGTGACTTTAAGCCAAGATAATACTTTTAGGTACGTTACCCAAAATAGGATAATGTTAGCTACTCCCTCAAGCTTAACTGGATAACTAGATCTTTGTATATCAACAAAATTACTTTATTGGCTAGAAAAAAGGAAAGTAGCTGGTTGCATTTGTCTGAACAAAACGTTGTTGTGTATAAAGTCTCAGAGTCTTAAATACATGACACTAGCTTCTAAATCAGTAAAGAGGAGACGTATACAAGTTATTAGCAACAGTTCAGACCTTAACAGGACATTTGTGATTGGGCAGTACAGGGCTGAGGTCATACAAGCTTTAATATCCAAGGAGACCAAACCAACTTCTTATTCTGCGGTTGTTTTAGGGCAATTAGACAACTGCACATGTCAAAATGCGGCTATTCTGAATAAAGCGTGGTGCATGCATATGCACATCATGATTGGATTGTTTGATTCAGTGCCCATATAAACAGTGAATTTGAAATTAATAATTCTGAAAGTTTTAAATCTGATGAAGAATGTAAACATGGCTAATGTTCATCCACGTAATGCACAGCTCCAATAGAACTATCAGGCTCATGTTAGCTTGTATGCTAGCCAGAAGAATATACAGTCAAATCACCAAAATAAGCTAACCCTAGCATCTGAGAGAGCTGGATGGAGCATTGATGTCATAATTCACAAACAATAAATGTTTCAGAATGTAAATAATGAAATTTGTGAACAACTGTCAGCTTGAATCATCTGCACAGACGTCTGATCAGTGTGACGACTTTCCTAATTTAAATTCTCTGTGACTTCTTTTGTAATCTCACTTCCTGTGACTCTCTGATTTATGGAATTAATCTGAAGCTGAAGATGGTTTGTAACAAACGCAAACAAGCAAACAAAAACATAGACTCTCAAAGTTGACAGAAACAGAAAATGAAAGAGGCGAGAAAACAAGAACACCAACACTGAATAAAACCCAGATCCTAACAAAACCATAAATCAGCACCAAACAAAATCCAAATCCTGACAGTGACGGGGTCTACTGGGGCCTTTCCATACCATCTATGGGCAAAATGCAGTGATCACCAGACCAGTGCACACGTTCGCAGTCATGCCTAGGGTCAATTTAGAATCATTAGTTAGCCTAACGTGGATGTTTTTGGATCCGATTAAACCGAGAAAACCCACACAAGCAGAAGGAGAGCAAGCAGAGGCCCCAGCTGGGATTTGAGTATACAGCCTTTTTCAGGATGGAAGTACCAAAATGAGTGTAATGTAAATGATGAATGATGACTAACGTATCGTTTTTACAACAAATTAAAAAATTTGATCAGATCAGGTGACAGTTTACGTTTCAGTGTCCATACATTGCATAAAGCGTTATGAGTTTTATTTATTAATTTACTTTTCTGTGCCACTTCCACACATGACGGAACGTTCCCTGAAAAGAAAAAAAATATCCAGATTTTCTTGTGAAAATGATGCATGAAGAATTTCTCCAATAGTCGTGACACATGGATCTCTATTTATCAAATTTTCATTGTTCCTTTTTTAATTTACATTTTTCCCATTAATGCTTTTATTTTCAACTAAAATGTTCTCTCCCCCCACGTCTTTTTAGAACTCCTTAAAGTTGATAAGTGTAATGAGCTGAAGATGAGCCTCCATTCTGATACCATCTTCACCATTTATGGCATCCCAGTACAACAATTTGCCATTTCTGCTTCAGCTTACGTTGCATGATTTATAATTTCTATATAAAACCCTCCATCCACAACCTCCACAGAATTCCTTATAAAATAAATAAAACCTCCGCATGTAATGCAAGTCGGTACATGGCCAGATAAGACTGAGTGCAGCACAAGTGACAGCTTCATGCGTCACTCGCTGTACAAGCCGGGGTTCTTCTGTACTGGAGGGTCGTGTAATCAGCCGCTCTGCTTTGGGCCAAAACTGATGCAAATCGTTTCCCCTACTGACCTGATGAAAAAAAAATCACACGTCATAGGGTCCTCGGAGGGGCCAATACAGACGAAGTCTTCCTCAGTTTCTTTTTTAAAATACACTCTAAAACGTGAGTGGAAAAACTCTTTGGATATTTTAAAAGAAAATGTAAATATATCAAAATGTCAAGCTTCTCCGAGCCAGTGTCTGTTAGTGGAATGAACATGTTTTATGCAGAAATGTTATAATTTAATTGTGTATTTGGTGCTTACTTGTGCGGAGAGGACGTCTAACCGTGACCATACATAGTTACAAACACTCAAAATCAACCAGAAATAAAACTTGTGTTTGTGTATCAGCCAACCCTCTCTCACAGTAAAACATGAGATAAGCATGGGGCAAAAATCATTCAGGCTTTCCTGATTGATACAAGTGATGTAGTTTTCTTTTTTTTTCCTTTTCTTCAGAGCATCCTACTGTGACGGCTTACGAGAAACGTATTGCCCTTCTCCTTCCTCTGGTCTACTTCCTTCTGTCATCTTCTGTAATTGTTCTTCAACTGCACATGTACAGCTTTCTCTTTAATACTCTGCTCCTTTCCTTTCTAACAGTGCTGTGAATAATGATTGTGCTTGACATGCTCACCGTCATGCAGACTCTAGTAGCACACTATGTTTCTGAAGGTCCCTCGGCAGTGAAGCTTGCTCTCAACTTCTTCCAACTTCTGAATGTTTCTGCTTTTTGAAATGGTGGCACACTCCTTTTGTGACAGCTTTATAATATACAGTGATGCTGTAGTCTGTTTTTTTCTTCAACTTTATTAACAACACATTTATAAAACACATATACACACGAGGAAACTAAATGTATTTTGCTATGGTATTACATGAGGAAGTCTGGAGTAGAGGAGAAGCATGTTGGAGTGGTGCAGGACATGTATGGTGGTGAGGTGCTGTAGGTGTGACACAGGAGTTGAAGATGGAGGTGAGACTGTATCAGGGATCAGCTCTGAGCCTCCTCTTGTTTGCTGTGGTGATGGACAGACTGACAGATGAGGTTAGACAGGAATCTCCATGGACTACGATGTTTGCAGATGACACGGTGATCTGTCGTGGCGGCATGTCCTGGAAAGGAGAGGGATGAAGATTAGCTGCAGCAGGACAGAATACATGTGTGTGAATGAGAGGAACCCCAACGGAGCGGTGCAGCTGCAGGGAGCAGAGATAAAGAAAGTGGAGGATTTTAAGTACTTAGAGTCAACAGTCCAGAACAACGGAGAGTCAAAAGAGGGGAGGAGGCGTGCACAAGTGAGTGGAGAAAAGTGTGATGAAAGAGTATCAGCAATAGACGTTTTGGAGAGAAAGTCAGAGAGGCCAAACTGAGATGGTCTGGACATGTTCAGAGGAGGGACAGAGAATATATCTGCAGAATGACGATGAGGTTGGAACTGCCAGGCAGGAGGCCTAGAGGAGGACCAAAGAGGAGATTTATGGACGTAGTGAAAGAGGACGTGAAGTTAGCTGCTCTGAGAGAAGAGGATGCAGAGGACAGGGTAAGATGGAGACGAATTAATCGCCGTGGAGACCCTGAAGGGACCAGCCCAAAGGAAAAGAAGAAGAGGAAGACATCATTCTTAAAAATAAAAAAGACCTGTTCAGGATCATCCCCAGGTTTCACAATGAAAGACGTTTTCCTTAGAGTTGACAATAGTTTCAACAAACAAAGTCCAAACTGTGGCACATTCTTTTTCTGCTTGTTCTCTGCTATAAACGGAATCATGGAGGACAGAAGACTGGACAGAAGACTGGGACATTTCTGTGTTTTCCCAGGGTACAGGTGCCCTCCTACAGTACATATGTTACAGCTCAATCTAAATTATGAGTGTGTGTGTGTGTGTGTGTGTGTGTGGGGGGGTGGTTGTCTATATCTGGCTTTGTGATGGACAGGTGACCTGTCCACAGTCTACCCTTTACATGTCCCAACAACAGCTGTTATAGACTCAACTGACCGCTGTGACCCTGAACAATAAGAGGAGGGTATATATAATAAATAGATGTTTTGAAAATGATATTTCACACACATGCACTTATCTAGTTTAAGACTGCAATTTCTTATCTTTTATCGTTCATCAATCTTGATCATTTATGTCACTTTTTTAGTCAGTGAAATGTGATACATCTTATTATTATGTCTTATTTTCTCACCAGTTTTGAAAATAAAACGCTCCAACAGAAGAGGCCTGACAAAGCACGTTTTTTGTTGAATAACCTGATCAACCCATTACCAACCCATTACCAACCCATGATCAACAGATTTAAAAAAGAAAAAGAAACTCCCAGCAGATGACTTTGTCTGAATATATGACTGGTTCATGTCTCACTGCTGCACATTCGCTTGCATGATGAGGTCACTGTGCTCCCAGACATGCTGGGTGGAGTTGACTCAGCTCACGTACTCCATGAATACCTCCTCATTAAGGACATTCGGGCTCTCCTCTTTTTCTCTTTTGCACTGATGCTACATCCCTCTCTCCAGCAGCCATTTCCTGTACGTCACCCGTGACCTTTAACCTCGAATCAGGACATCTTCAGTCCGTTTCCTAGGCTACGGAGAGGAGAGAAAAGACTGACTTTTCTGATTCTGGCTCTTTTCAGGTGTTCAGGCTCATGTCCAGATGTTTGAGGGTCTCAGATGAACAGCCATCTGGGGTGAAACCATTAGAGATAATATGAGGAGGGTTATAGCAATTTCCATCCATGTTTGCACAGAAAACAGTGGAACTATTGGAAATCAGGAGAGAAAAACTTGAACAACTGCCAAACATCACACTTGGTTGAGAAGGAAAAGTTGGTGTATTTATAAATTAAGGATAATTCTAGCTCATTACAAACTGCTTTATTTCAGATTAAGGCTGAGCAGATAATTGAACTTTGTCTTTGTTCTTCTTTTTTGGTGACGTATTTACCACCAAAGCTCATCAAAGAAGCAGAAGTAGGCACTAGTTTGATTTTTTTCTTTTTTTTTCCTCTGTCATACTTCATATTCACTTTTTATGCCAAATTTATGTGCTAAAAGTATTAAAAGAACAGAATAATGAAGTTTCAAAATTCATGTCAGCATGTTAGCCCTTCTGAAGTCGTGCTAAATCAAAGTTGGATAATGTGGTTGCATCTAGAAAGGTTTTGCATTCCCAAAAGTTGCTGAACGCTGTGCTTTTACTCCACGCTACTCCATCCTCAGCACCATCTCTGGTCAAAAGGAAGCGCTTCAGACCAACCTGTTCGTCAGGACTCCTTAGATTACGAGTTTACCCACAAGTCGGAGCCCACTCATGGTGTTTTATTTTGAAAAATTACCTGGATTTTCTCTTTCTCACATTTGTGTCAGCTCCATCAAATGTGTGTAATTTGACTTTGAAAAAGACTGAAGTGGATTTAGTGAAGCTAACATGCAGAAGCAGAAACTGTAAACCAACTGTAAACATTACTCAGATGAATTGTGTATTCAGTACTGTCCTCGCCTATCTAGCCTAGAGTTTGAATGACATTAATTTTTATCTTTATTTGTCTTATTTAATGAGATCCAAACAGAAGATACAATGATAATATTTGAGGAAGGTTTATTTATTGGTTGGTCAATTAATGTCCAAAAAGAGAAAAATTGGCAATTCTTGGAATCAAATTTCATGCTGAAAGTGTTCAGATTCTACGTTTTCATCAATGAAAAAGAATTTAACTGCGTTTGACTGAGAGCTAAAGTTTGATATTTACATAGAGTCCATTGAAAACAAGATCAATAGAAGAATGTAAATAATTTTGATGCTGATAAGAGGCTTTTATCCAACTTCTGTTGTTCTGATTTTCCATTAGGGACAAGGATAACCTGCAAGGCAGCTCCTGCTGCTCCCCAGATGTTGTTGTCTTACTGTCATCACTCTGATTAGGTTGAAGCTGATGAGCTGTAGTGTTAGTTAATGAGCACCACCTTTTTGATTTTTCAGGTGCAGCGCTCCTGACTTCTTGTTTTCTCATTGCCTCCCCCTTCTCATGAAGCTCACCACTTGATCACTTTTATTTATTTAAGTGTCACAACCATGCTTGAGAGTCCACTTATGTGGGAATGGTTTGCGGGGGCAGCAGAGAGGCCCAGACCTCCTCCTGGTTTGACAAATCTGAAACTACTTCCTAAGGAAGCATCTGGGAGACATCCTAACATGCACGAACAACCTCACTTGACTCTATTTGATGTGAGTTTATGTCAGATAACCAAACTTCAACCCTGTTGAGGAAACTCCTTTGAGACGCTTGTCTTCGCCGCTGTATTTACTGTGGTGGAGCGGTTTGTGTGCTTAAATGATCCCAGGAGCTGTTTTGTCCAGGGCAGCTGTTTCTTGTTTGGTTCTGGGGGGCAGATTAACTGGAGTTTGATTGACTATTAGAAGATTGACGATGAGGAGAAGATCCAGAGCTCAATAGCCTTTGTCTGGGGATACTGATAGCCCGCCCAGGGGAAGGTTGTCACCGAGCGCCTGGTAGCTGAGCCTTTACCCGTGGGGTCCGGATGGGCTCAGCCTGAATGAGCCACATTGGTTTGCCCTCCTGAGGGCTGATGAACTGCAGGAGGGGGCCACACGGGTGTAATGTGTTTTGGGCAGCAGTCAAATGCAAGGGGTGATACCATCATCAAGTCATCAAACATTGTTCACCAGGTGACACTTAAGTGTTTGTCTAATTTAATAAGCAATTGTTACCATCTCATAAAAGATGAATGCAAGGGAATTATTGTTCACTACCCCTGTAAGTAGGAGGAACCTCATATACAAATTCATGGGCGTCCCTTATTGGTTATTATTGAACATCTGTCATTCAATCAGAGTCAGGAGCAGTTGGACAGTATTGTTTGCTGTATAACACCCCCGTATAACCAACTGTGTCATGACAAAGACAGAAATTCAATTCCTTTAGACGAGGCTCTCCTATTAAAGGAAACAGTTCAGGTGATAACCTCAAGAAGCCATTCAACCTACTAAAAGCAGCATGCGAAGCTGCCATCGAGGCAGACATGCTACTTTGTTTATACTTTATTGATTAATACCTCTATAAGCATGTTCAATAGTCTGATGCCTTTTAGTTTTGTTCTGTTGCATCAGTGATTGTAAAGTAAAGCTCTTCATTGTTAACATTCGACTTTTCCTGGACTTGAAGAGCCACATTCATTAACTTGTGATCAATAGTTTCGCCTCCAGCTGTTGTTTTGATATCTACGTCGCTCATATTTGATCGTAATTTTCATGCAGAAGCTGATGGTGTCTGTCCCTGAGCAAGCTGGGAAGTGGGAGAACTGGTGGAGACAGCATGGCGTGAACAGATTTTTTCAAGGCAATGACTCCACTTGAGGACAGCATGAGACCCAGCCTCATCATGCACGCACACGAACAGGAGCTTCCCACCAGTGTGCCAGAGCTCGGCTTTGGGCCTGCATTCACATTTTAAAAAAGGGCTAATTAAAATAATTACTGCTCTTCTAGCATGAAGAGATGTTCTCTCTCCCCTCCTTCCCCACCAATTTCCCCCTCTGCAGGTTTTTGTTGCTGCTGCAGGAATGAAGGCATCATTAGGAGTCTATTTTCTCCTGAAATAGCCTCGGCGTCTCTGTATGAACATCTCCTGTTTTCTTTCTCTCTGGTTCATCCATCAGCTTTTTTTTTCTTTTCTTTTCCTTCCATTAAGTCATAATGCAAACCTTGCTTCTGGCCATTCCTGTTGCCTCTGTTTAACAAACTGTCATTGCTCTCAGAAGGTACAGATTCAATGTTTCATGTCACATTTACATTTAGTGATTTATCCAAAGTGGCATGTGAGGAACAGCGTTCCAGCTTCTGTACAGTAAGAAACCTTAAAAAAGCAAGAAGCACTGAATCTACATAAACCTACCTGAGAATTAAGCACCTCAGTTAAACAGCTTCTGACTTTGCAAACTGACTAAAACTTACTTCAATTGTATCAACAAGTTATTTTTTTATTTACCCATCCACCAGTGTGAGTTGTTTGATCACAGCTGTCAAACTGGTCATGAGCCCAAAGACTACCATCAATCCCATCACTCCATCTACTCACCAGCAATTAAAATGCAACTTGAAATGGTGTATTAATCATTGCAACCTAGCAGGATTCCATAGAAAATTAAGAATCCAAAACTTGCTGCGTTGGCTGCGTTCTTCTCTTTTGCTGCTTCTCTTTTCAAAAAGCATTTTTGGCACACATAAACACTACAACAGAGTGATTTATTTTCACGTGTTGTTTGCTTAGTGTCTGGACATAGCAATGATGGGCTTCTACATCCGCCCACATCTCCATATCATCATGCAGACGGTATGATGATGATCATACCATTCTTGACCTGCAACTAAAATTAAGCAAACGCAAATCATACAGTGAGAGATGTTATAATATCACACGACTGCAGAAACTGTGCAGTGAATGAGAGCCCTAAGCCAGCGCTTCAGACTAAAAATCTGGATCTCGCAGAGCCACTACTTATATCTATGTGACTAGAATCCTTTCTAAATGAAAATACAGCAACACTTCTATTAGTTGTCAACCTTAATTACTTCCTGGAAAGACACAATGTGCATGAGACATGAAAAAGATTTTCTCTAATTGCCACCTTACATCTAGTGAGTATGATAATGGGAGCGTGCATAAACTCAAGAAAGGTATATTTTTTAAAAAATTTCCAACTATGAAAACTATGTCTGTGAACTTGAAAAGATTTGTGAAATGGTTTTGGGTAACGTCAGTGTTAGTCCCAACTGTGTGCATGACGAACGCCCGTATCACAGCAGGCTGAAACGTCAGTCTCTTTGTAGTGTTGGTCTATAGCGCTGAACTTTCAGGAGCACCTGAACCAAGGGCACTCCAAAAAGCTGCACCCCACTGCACCCCGGATGCATTGTGCACTTGTGTGCACGTGGTTTACCGTGTGAAAGATGGACCAACATAAGAATTCATCCATCAGTCAAATCCGCTCCGAGTCAGACGTGTCCCTTCGGTGTAATAGGCTCTGCCATTAGCGCTTGTGTATCAGCGAGCCTTCCTTCTGTGTTGGTCTGTCTGTGTCACCGGGGCCTTAACACAGCAACAGGGTGTAACTTCACAATCCTATTAGTTTCCTTTCCTGTCCAACAGTTCCACCACAGGAGTGATTATCTGTCAGGGTGAGATGATGCACCACAGCAAACTCTGACAGGATTACTGAGACGCTCTGCTAGCACGCCCTTCTGCTCAGTTTGTGTGACCTCTTTCTTGTACAGGCAGTGGAAGCTAGCAGTGTATAAGCGGCATATACATTGGACCAAAAATAATAATAATAATAATGATGATAAAAAAAATCTCAACAACCATTTACTCATCGTCATCCAATAAATGAACACCTCCATACTTTTAACACATCTCCTGCACCTTTAGCTTACTTGTCACTTACCTTTTGGCACCCTGCATCGCTGTGATGGACTAATTTCATCCTCTGCGCAGTGTTTGCAGCCATCCTCACCCCACCGTTACGCCATTCTGCTTTGCTGATTCACATGGTAATTGCTTCACCCCCATTACGCCCCTGTTGCTACCTCCCAAGGTGGAACAGAGGTGCAACATCTGGAGGATGAAATATCATCCTGGTCTGCCCCCATAATGTTCAGCCGTTACAGAGGCAGAACAAGCTGTTGTGAATGCTGTCCTTTCTAATGGAGTCAGAAATAATAATTAAAGAAAAAAATCATATGGGAGGAGCATTTTTATAGAAACTTAAGAGGATTACTTCACTTAAGAGGTGCAGGTGGGGTTGAGTAACACATCATTGGGGGTGGGGGGGGGTGCTTTGAAGATGTAATTGAATTGTTTGTATGGTTGCTCACAATAGTCTTAAACTGTCTTTAAAAATATAGAAACCAATTTTCTCACAAATTTCCCCCACGTAGACCTCTGAGACAAAATAATTGGGAACCACCAGTTATTAGTAGACTAGCAATCTAATCCCACAGTTAACTGCTTAGACTTTTGTGTAAAATAGACACTAATTGGGATAAATTTAAACATATTTTGAAGCATACAGTTAAGGTTACTTTTTATCGATTGAACGTAGCTGTTAAGGGAACTTTGTCACCAATTAGCATTAATTCTATGGCTCCTACATGACTGTTCACCTTTGTGCTGGAGGGCAGTCGGCTCACGCCGCATCTCATTTTCCACCTCAGCTGAAGAGGAGCTTTAAAGGGGAACCGGAGGTGGAGGATGATTTTTCTGCAGCGCTAACGTGGATCATTGGTCATCATTTGATGTCTTTTATAGGTCAAACATGAAAAACAGGACAAAAGAAAACAAAAAAAAAAACAAAACAACTGTTTTGAAGAGGGCATGTGACTTGGATTAATCTGTAAAAACCAAACGCAGACTGGTTAAACCTCATGGGTTCTGACCAGGGATGAATTAAGCTCAACTGTCATTTGGAACCAGATTTGTGCAGTCATTTAGGGGTGGGGCCTAAATCGCAGTTAAGTCGTAGCGACAAGCACCACCTACTGAGGCAACGGATGCAAGTTCCAGTTAATTTATTTCTACTGGATAAACTTAGGGCTGAAACATATAGGAGATGGATGAAGTTAAGGGTGACTGATTACCTGTTGACATGTCACTGGACTCTTTATACAGAGGATGACAGGTGTCATTGGTGCCACTGAAGGATCCACCTGCTTCCTTCTCATAAGAATATAAAATATACTTGAAGAAATACTAACCTCCTCGCACCATCCAGCCATCAGTGTCTCCATTATGCTGCCATCTCGTAAACATTTCAGTCACACTTATTTGTAGTGCTTGCTGATTTATTTAGCACTATTCTGAGTCCTTCTGAGCACAAAGACATCCACTTTATCTGAGCCTGTCGCTGCCGCCGGCTACGTGCGCCTTCCAGCATGAATGCACACTCACATTATAACACACACACACACACACACACACACACACACACACACACACACACACACACACACACACACACACACACACACACACTCTCCACTTCATCTCTCTTCCTGTCCGCTTCCCTTTGTATCCTACCTCCCTCTTTTAGCCTCAGAGCTTAATCTTATCAGAAGCTTCTGTCCGTCAGGCGTTCCTCGGCTGATGAATGGGGCTCACTGTTGAATGGTTTTCTCTTTACACCGTGTTTTACATGGTAAAACATCCCACCGAGCCCGTTGTTCTCCGTTTATGCAAATATAGGGTGGGCTCTTTAGTTTTTGTGAGTTTTGGAGCGACAAGTTTGAGCAGGTAATGGTGCATGCAACTTGTTATAAGTATGGACGAGGCGTTAGGTATTTTCTTTTTTTTTTAAGCCTTCAGGAGTCTTCAGAAACAGCTGAACACGGATTGGAATGAAAAAAATACCACACGGTTTTTCTAGTGTAATATCAATTTCTGTAAAGGCACGTTTACGTGTTTGGTTTGAACAAAACAGGAACCCACAATTTTTGTCACTCAGGAAACTGATCATCTGTGAGGAGATGAGATAAGAAATCTGTTTTAAAAGTAAAAAGAAGTTATGCACAAATTTAAACTTATCGCAAATATATTAATTATAAAATATGAACACTTGCGTGAATCATTTGTTTTGAAATGGTGACCCATTATTGGCATTTAAATTTACATCGTCATGTATATTAGGGCGCTTTAAAATGTGCACAACTCATACTGCCAGATTATGCTCGTGTACTCAGATTCTTTATCAGCTGTGTGCACACAGTACTAAACCATTACACGTAGCTGGTTTATCATAAAAAACATCAAGAGATCAGTTTCAGATGATTCATCTCTACAGGAGCTGCTTTTCCATCACAGTTTTTGCACATCTCACCTCTGCTCGATTGCACTCGGCTCAGTCTCGCCCGTTATCCATTGCAGCTGGGTACCCCCTCAATGTGGGGGAGTCGCAGCAAGGCAGCCCGAAACTCCGCTCACTTTGTAAGCTTGTAGAAGTAAAACCATTGACCGTAAAATATTGGACCCCCTGGTCATGTGACCCATTGCTTTGTACAGAGAGCCTTTGAAGCCAATGATTAGCTGTCAGTCAAGCACATCAAATGATGTCCAGGCATCTGACTGATCAGCTTTATTGCATAATACAACCCCCCCGTGCAGTTGTTATTGACGTAAATATGTTTAGGTCTGCTGAATCGTTGGCACTCTTAACGGGGTGGGTGGGTCAATGGGGGTTTGCACTGTTTTGGAGCACTCACCTAGTGGTCATCTGAGGAACTACAACCAAACATACTTCCTGGGTGAGCTTCAACCCGGAAGTGGGATGGATGGTATTTGAGAAAAACGCAGGTTTTGAGTATAACGAGTTTGAAGGAGTTGCTCTCTGGCCAGTCAGTGGCCTGCAGTAGGCTCTGATCAGCTCAGTTTGAACCCCAGTAAGTGCTAAAAAAAATAAGAAAAATCATACCAACAGGTACTATCACCCAGTGTTAAACCCTTAAAAGACAGTGCAGTTGAGCTGAGTAGATACGTCTATGTGATGATGTGTTACTTTTTGTTGTTCAAAGTTAGGAAAGTGATGTTTCTAAGTTCAGCCTTCTGTTTTTTTTAGTATGTACACTGTTGAACAAAAGTGTTGGCAAAAGCAGAGCTGCTAAATCTGAAACCTGCAAGTGCGCGGTGCCAGACACACGCCTCTGGTAGCGCTCATGTTCCATGTTCTGCAACTGATTTTCAGTTGGATTTTACTTCTAATAAACAACAAACTCTGTCCTGGAAAAATGGAGATTTGCTTCAGAAAGACTGAAGAGCGCTTCTGTAACCTGGTGGAGCACACGGGAGTTGCTCTCTTCTACGAGTAGCTCCTTTGTTGTCAAGGAAAATTCAAGTCAGTCAAATTTACGTCAACTGATGAAAATGACAAGATCTTGTTGGTTACAACATCTGTAAGAAAATGTAAGGAATGCAGTGTTCAGCAAACACCCGGAGAATACTTATCCTGCTATATTTGATGCAGATAAGCAGCAGACCTCTTCTGAGGCTGAAATCAATGGACATTTTATATCTGGTCTCCATATTCTCTGCTCTCTGTGTATCTTTGAGGCTCTGTTACCATACGTCCTTCCCTCATGCTCCAGGATGTCTTGTCTAGACATGTTATTAAAGTCAGTAATGTGGAGCCACTAGAGGCGAATGTAATATAGATGCCTTGAGGTTATGTTCTACTCTGTGACATGTTTCTGAGCAGCCTCCTCCGATGTCTGAACACTCCTGTGCGAATATATTATTTTATATGTGAATTACTATTTTGTGATGAGTTTCCATTTATTGCTGTTCCGAATGAAGCCTGTTCTTATCGGAGCGCTACCGCTGAAGCCTGAGACCGGACTGAGCTGGGCGAGCCTCATTTCTCACCTGAGAGCTGGATGAGGCTGATAGTGTTTGTGTTCTCAGGGTGTAATTGAAATCTGGAACAGCGTGACCTACGACACCGCGGCACATCAGCCTCATCTTCCCTCCAACAGAAATAAGACTTTCGACACTGCAGGCAGAGCTTTCTTTTTGTTATTCACGAATAAGTGTAAATGTGCTGGGACATTTTAGGGTTGGTTTGTGAAGTTTGTCTTTCAATCAGGAGCAAGTTGATGTTCTGGTTTTTCCCATGTTATTAAGAAGGTGCTGTTTGTTTAGAACATCATATTCCTTCCTCTGGATTCTACCACTTTGTTTTTGACATGTCAGACATGTCATTGTATTTTGAGCCATTTTTGACCCGAAAAGTGCCTGTGAAGGATCTTTGGAGATGTAGATGGGAAGCCAGCTGCTGCTTTGTCTTCAGGACGGCTTTGCATCTGGACATCCTTACAAAGCAGCTCACATTTCCGCTGATTTGCAGTAGAACCTCTGCAGCACATTAACAGCCATTCTTCTTGTTGTTGTTCTTCTTCTACTCCTTCTTCTTTTTTTTTTAACCATGAGTAGCAGCAGATGTAGGTCAGGAGAAACCAAGGAAGATAGCCAACCTGCTTTTAGCATCTTATAACACGTTTCCTCCTGCTGTCAGACTGAACAACGAGCACTGCTCACAACAGCCCACCATGCCCTATATATAGCTAATAGACAGGATGTAATTTAATAGGTTTATTTCTGTTTATTGATTCCCAACTGAACTGAAGCGTGTTATCCTGCTTTGCTTTAATGTGAAATGGTACACCTTCTGTAAATACCCTTATAGTCCCGGATGCTGGAGGCTTTGAATGTAGACTTAAAGGAACAGTGCCCAGTGTTCAGCATCTGTTTTTATGGTGGAAGACTGTGAGGCTCACCAGCCACACAAATTCATTATGTGAAAAATCTCTTTTGAAATGAATCTGGTACCCTTCCCTTTCACAGCCATTTCCACTGGTACAGAATGTACCAAACCAGTCACAAGACGACGGAGGGTCGGAGTGACTCACACAGAAGCATCCAAGCCACTATGTAAAAGAACCAAGATGTCTATAGGACTGCTAATAAAACCTTGGAACAACTTTTTTTTCAAAACAGACAACCAGTCTTTCCAGTTCTACCACACACCGTTTTGGATGTCGTCTGCTGACGCTACTGGTTCTTGCTCTGCTTACATCACATGGCTCCTTTCTCTGATTGGCTGGATATCTATCCAGTGGTCTTCAGAGGCAATTTCTTATGTGTCCTTTGGTACAGAATCCTGGAAACCAAAGTTGGATCCAGAGGAATCAGACTCTTTGTCTAAAAAAAACAAAAAAAAACCCAAAGGAGTAGGATAGCTTGCCAAGGACTGTGCAAAATAAAAAGGTCTGAGTTTAGGATTTGTTGTTTTTATAATTTCAGTATTGAGAAAAAAAAAAAAAAAAAGCATTTGGGGCTTCAGCAAGGAACACTAATCATGCGATGAGTGGTGACCCTGTCTACTTTGTTTGGCTTTAAAAAAAAACAGTTCCATTTTGGCTTTGCTCCATTGGGTGTTTGTCCTCAAATACATACTAAATTAGCCACTTCTGAAACAGTGGAGTCTGCTACATCCTTAAAAATCCGGATGTTTAGGCACCTGCAAAGCCTCAGATGAAGCGTTATGCGACACAGTTGATACCATTTTTCCATTACTCGTATCCCTTCTTAGTAAAATGAAATTTTCAGGAATGAAAACGATATCTGTTCTGTGTTGGCATAATTAAGAGAACCAGTGGGTTGGTTTTGATGGGCCGACGGCACAAAGTGTCACAGCTGTGGAGGTAATAGTTTGTTCTGCTGTGAGGAGTAAGGAAACGGCAAACTCATCAACCAACCTCTGCAAAATTGATTCAAATGATTTATCACAAATTATTAGGTAAATTAAAGTGAGCGTCCAGTAATAGTCAGTACAGCAAACAGAAACAGAATCTCACTATTTGGCTGAACAGGGTACAGGCTCTTTCCACCAAGAATGGCATTAGACTGGACTGGTCTGGTAGAAAGAGGGGCTCCTACACACCGAGGTGATGAATGGCATTTCTGCCACAGACAAAGACAGACACGTAACATGTGGCTGAGTGTTTAATCTAAATCAAACAATCCAAAGTTCATTCATCTTGTGCTTCGTTGTTTGTATAAACTAATCATCTAAGCTCTGGGAAAAAAAAAAAATAGCATTACACATTCAACCCTGATAACCAGATCATGAGACATCATCCACAAATGAGAAATAACAACATCAACACAAGCTTCTGATTGGCTGTGAACTGTGGTTACAGTTGTCTAATGTTTTGTTCCCAAATTGTATTTAAAAAAAAGGTCAAATTGATTTAAATGTTGTTGTCAGTGTATTTTCTGATGATTTAAAAAAAAAAAAATTTGTTTAAGTAAGTTGATGTCCATGTGATCCATACATCACCCACAGAGCTGTGTGGTGACAAACTGCTCAAAGTAATGATTTCTTAAGAATGAATGGATCTGTTGTTGGACGAGCCGAGAGCACCACATCTGTGCACGTGCGTGTGACACCACAGTGGCACTTATTTCCATGGTTACAGTGATCCAGGATGGCCTCTTAAAGCGTGCCTCCTGCAGACATCGTTGTGCGCTCTCATTACTGCCCTGTGTGTGTCCTTTCCAGCTGAGAGAAGAGAGGAGAGGAGGGCAGTGGAGGGATGAGCTTGTTGAAGTGAAGAAGCACTTACAGCTTTAGTAATGCAGTGTAAAGTGGAACAAGAAAAAGCGAATAAATCATTAGGTATGGGCACCGCAATAGAGCATATTATAGGGGACATTCAACGTAACAATGAAGACACAGACTGATGCTGAGAGATGATGACGTTTTTGTGTTGCTGTGATACTGACAGTTGGGATGGGAGCAGCCTCAGAACTCGCCAAGCATCCTATCCATTTTTAATATCAAAATTAATATTTATTGCATTTCCTTTAAAAGAATGTGCAGATTTATTATTATGACTATAATCACCTGAAAAAGAAAGCACACCTTGCTTCTGTTCTAAAGTGTTATTATTTAGGACACAAAAAGTATTATCTAGTCCATAACAGGTTTTTAATTGAGGAATAAACAACCTCAGATGAACAACATGCGACATAATACGCTGTAGTACATCAACATTCATTTGACAAAAGTAAAGCCAAAATGGAAATGGTTTCCTTAAAGCCGGTTCCACACGGTAGGATTTCGGCTGTCTCAGACAAAAGATGTGCAATTGTGCGGAAAAATGGTTCATTGTACCTTAAAAATGGTGGTGGTAGATCTCACAATGAGACAGGAGCAAAGACGAAGGATAGAAGCATCCTGTGACCAAAGATGGGCTGAGACAGGTATCAGCAGTGTCAGAGATTTGGAGGAATCGTCTCAGAATGTGACAGCCCGTCACCACCTCCACGATCTCTGTCAGCTAATCATATTTATAAATGTTTATGTACATATATAATGTGTCATTTTATTTTATTTCTATATCAATTACATGCCTCCTTTGAAAGATTAAGGTAATAATAGAAGTATTCACATTAGCTCTGTAATTTAAAGTAGCTCCTGGTCTATTTGATTTTCAGGCATATTTTTTTGTTGCCCTCTGCACATCAAATACAGAAACACAGATTTCAGGTCTTAATAAGATAATGGCACAATGTTACAAAACGTCTGCATATGACTGCATGCTCTCAGTGGCTTAACCTCCTTTTGTTTCATTTTGCAGTGAGCTAAATCCTTTCTGTTTCTACTGGTCATCACATTGAAATAAAAGCCTGACGATAACGCCACTAAAAGCTGCATATTGTGTGAGTCATGTAAAGCCACAAGAGGATTAAATACCGAATGAGCCCAGACCTTTGCCTTTTATTTTCTTTTTTTTTTAAATTTTGCCAAGTGTATTTATTTTTTTCCTTTTAAGTGGCATTGAGCACTTTATTATTTTACTATTGCACTGAATAAAGACATGTTGCGTGAATGCATCCTCCAAGTATATTTTAAGTTTAATTTAGTTCAGTATCACTAGCATTCCATGGTTACCAATACCAAATTCAGTTTAAAACTGCTAAACACATCATATTTTTCCATATATGATCATAATGGTATGAAATCTGGCTTATGCTACAAGCTATTGCTATGTTCAGATAACCATTATTAGCTTATATGTTGTAATAATATTTCATGTTGTCATAATTGTTATCCTAAATAGGATAAATGTGGCTTTCATATTAGCCTAAACAAGATGATGTTAGCCTCTTTGTGGTTCTGGACAGGGTCACATTAGCTGCCATCTAACAATACAATCTTCAGTTGGCATGCGATAGCCTAAACAAGCTACTGTTAGCCACCGCGTTAGCGTAATCACAGCCAGATTAACTTCTACGTAAACAAGATGGGTAAAGTGATGTTAGCTGATGAAGCCAGAGGAAGCCAGTCGGTAAACATGTTTTAAAGAAATAAAAGTCAAATAACTTCATTTCCTGCTAATAAACTCAGATTAAGTCTGAGGTTTTTGCTTTTGGATCCGAGCGCTGCAGGAGCAGACTGGTGCCAACCTTTCACTCATGATGGCTGGCATTACTTTGTCATCTATTTTTTCTATTAGGAACCTTGTAGTTATTTTTAGCCACAAGGTTTTTAATTCTGCTTCCGTTCACATGTGTTTTGTCCGTGTATTTGTTATCCTACTTAAAGATCGGACTGCTTCATTGTCATGCTCATAGGCTGCTCCCAAAACAAATCTGAAAAGCCTCCAGCTATTACAAAATGTTGCATTGAGACTTCTGATGAGGATCAGCAGGAGAGATTGTGTTTCTCCATTTTTAGCTCCTCTCCATTGGCTTCCTGCTAAATTAATACATTTAAAATTCCTCTCCTTGCATATCAAACCCTTAAGGGCCTAACAGAGCGCTCTGTCTTCAGACTCTACAGTCTCGGCCGTGGTTCATGGAGTTTCCAGAGGTAGAATGAGAGACGGAGCCTTCAGTTGTTGGGCCCCTCTCCCCTGGAAGCAGCTCCAAGAGACAGACGCTGTCTACCTTTATGTTTAGGTTTAAAAAAGTGAGGGCAAGTTCAGGTGAACCTGAACCATCACTTATCCCTAATTACATCCCAAATTAACCATAGATATGAATGTGAGTGTGTCTGCGTAAGTATTTGTCCGTATGTGGGCCTGCAATGGACTGGCGACCTGCATCCCTTGTACGCTGCCTGGAGATAACTGGGATAGGCTCCAGCAGATCCCTGTGACTCTAAGTAGGAATAAGCATGTGTAGATGATGGATGGATGAATTGAAGTGGAATGTACAGGAGTATATCTTGATTTCAGCATAATGGATTTAATCAGATTGCAATTGGATTGAATTAGGTTGAATTTAATTGGATTTCTTTTAATTTCTTTGGTGTGACTTTCTTAGCAATCTCTACCTCCTTGTACAGTCAACAAAACTTCAGATATCATTCTGGCCTGTGGTATAAGCAAAAGATAAGCCTTCAGGTCCATATCTAAGGCTAATGCAGTGAATCTACCAACGCTGTAATCTTGTTTCCTGCCAAGATTTAGATGGAGAACAAGGATTTTCTCGATGCCCATAATCGTGAAACTGGCTCCTTGTAACTGAGATATAAAACTATATCTCATCTCACTAAACTACATACTGAATTTTATCTTACTGAACAAAATCTCACTGAAATGGCCTTTGATGTTACACTGACGTCAACTGATCTTGTTGAATCATCTTGCTTTAGTACTTTGAGTTTAGTTCATACAGAAGGTTAGAGACGCAACTTTCCAGAACACAAGGAGCTTTTATTAAGAGCATTGCTTCAGGTCAAACTGATAAATCTATTTAATAAGAGGAAGAGACCTGAATTGACCAGGGCTGCAGTGTGAAATTCTGCGGATGATGCAGCTGAAAGACTTTGATTAATTCATGCTTTTGTCTTGAACTCAATAGAATTTTCATTGTCATAAAATTTTAAACATTTTCCCTTCAGTTGTTGAAAAAAAGTGCTCTTCACTTTTTTTTTTCTTTTTTTTTTTGGGGGGGGGGGAAGTGTTCTTCACCCAGGTGGGTGATATGGTGATCTCAGTCACATTAGTATTCTACACTCCGTTTATCAATTTTATGCTTTACATGTGAGTCATTTATTTTTTTAAATTTCTATTATAGTTTATATTTCATCTGTGCACATAAGCAGTTTGTTATTCAGACTCTGTGCTTTTACAAAAGCATTAATATTAAAATATGCACACTAAAAATATTGACTTTGGAGATCATTGGTGAAATAAAGTAGAGACTCATGCGGTCTCCATGGAGACAGTGATGTAAACACTTCTTTTCCCATTGAAACGCTAATAAATGAATGCAGTCACATCATACCGCCTGAGGGTTTCAAACCAAAACAGCTTATTAAGCTAAAAATGAATGTTTGCCCACACATTTATGAAAAATCTAAAGTCTGTCTGTCTGTCAGATTGGGGCTGCATTAAAGAAGGTGGAACATGTCATTCTCCATTTGACATCATCTCCGAGCAAGTGTTGCAAATCCAAGCTGGAAGGGAAATTTCAATTCATTAATAAAAAATATGTGTTGGATATGGAGGGATGTATATACAAGAAGGTATTGTATAGGTACAGCTAATGAGCTCATATGAGGTCCTTGTGAAAAATGGTGCTGATGTGGGAAAATATGTAGGTCGCCCTGTGTGGAGCGTGTTTGTGTGTGCGTTTGATTGCATGTACTCATGTTTGCGTTGGTAAGCTTTTATCAGCTGTAATAGCAGCCTGATTGTGAGAACTTGAAGCTTTGAAGGCTAAATTGCTCGGCCTCTATCTGAAAAAATATACAGCAGGGGTTTGCTTGTCCTTTTTCTGAGAAAAATTTTAAATTATTGCAACTGACAGAACCATTTCCCCACGCTTCATCAGTCTTGAGAGGTTCCTTTGATTTCTATTGTTAAAACGCTCTTGTGTGGAAGATGAAAGTCAAAGCAGAATGACCTCAAGTAGATTCGACAATGTCAGTATTGTTGAAATGACATCAGATAAAATGAAAAAGCATAGATTATCAGCGTGACCAGCACTGATTTAAGAAAGCACAAATATTATTTAAGTGTCTGTGTCCAGTATTGGAAACAAACAGCACTAAAGTAAGGAAATGTGCTTTTGCATGTTTACCTGGTCTATAAACCAATTATGAATTTATTAGCTGACTGATTTTCTAAACCGTCTGACCTTCCAGTTCCAATTTGGCCAATTATGTTTTTATTTCTAATGACAGGTTCACTCTACAATTTCATCCACCTCAGATGAAAGATGGTCAACTGTGGGAAAAATTGGCAATCGTAGCTCAAAAACAGTGGCCATAGCTCTCACAATAAGACAGGAGCTACGATGAGAGATGCTGCGACCAAAGACGGGCTGCGACAGATATCAGCAGTGTCAGAAATTTGCAGGAAAAGTCTCAGAGTGTGACGGCCTGTCGCTGCCTCTGCGGTCTCTGTCAGCTAACCGACCAATAGGAACGCATCATGAAAGCCCGAGCCTGAAGTCTGAAACACTGATTTATTTCTGTCGTAGCCATGATTCAATGTATGTTTAATCACACAGTGTACGATACGATACGATACACATTTATTTTTAGAGGCATGCCTGAAATTTGTTTTGCATCACGTCAGCATGATGTTTACACAACATGCTGTAAATATTTTATCTACCGATTAAATGTTGCGCAATGTGGCTTGAATTAATCTTATAAGACTGTACAAATGGTACAGTGTGAACCCGACATAAGATCTATAACCTGCATACAATATCATCGTCCACCAGGGAAAGATAGCAGAGGCTGCAGGAGAGGCATACATTCTGTATTCACAATGACAGACACATCGCACACACATTTCCTGGTTACTGAATCGTCATGGTGCTTTTTCGGACTACACTGGTGCATTTACTAAATTGGACAAGGAACTTTATTATTTCATTGGACTGACTGTAGACCTGGTTGAGGTCTTCGTTTTTGGCTGCTTTTCGACAAAGGTTTAACAGACATTCAGTCCGTTGGTCGTCTTTTCATCATGTCTCCATCGTGTTGGCCTCATCAGATGTCTCCCAGATGGCGTTGCTTGATGGATTAAGTATTTCGAGTGCATAAGACTTTTGTGCCATGGAACTATACAGGTATTAAAGTATCAAGTCTCTGAAAGAAGAAAAAGCTTGGGGGAAATGCAGTTTAACCTCCAATTAGTAATTCATGAGAATAGTCTCCGGCTGCCAATGTCATTTTTCTTTTTATGCGTTGAAGAAGAAATTCTTAAAGTAAAGATCTTTTGCTGAAAAACATAATTAATCCAGAACATTTCTCATTAGTGTTTTACATGGTTATTTGACAATACTGGTCTAAGAAATTTTGGTCTGCACCGAGCCATAATGCCCTGCGGGTCTTTTCAGGACTGAAAGCATGACAGAACAGTTTGTGCTCGACTGGATTTCATTAAAGGGAGGCAGTGCTAATCACATCGATACGAGTTAATCATCTTTTCCGTTAATCTCTCTCGATTGGAGCTGCAGGGATCTGTGCCTCAAACCACCTCAAACCACCTCAAATCTTTACAGCGTCTGACAAGGAAAGATACTTTACCTTTATGACAAGGTCATAACGATACAAGTTAGTTTGGATGGATGAGAAACTGTGAATCGGGGGAGGAGGTGGTGATGGATTGAGAGTAGATGGGTGGCAAAACTGAGATGGGAGAGAGAGAGAGATGCTGCGACTAAGAAACAGATTATGATAAATATCCTTCTATTATTGCCGGGATAGAATGTAGGCCAGCGGGGAGAGGAATGGCAAGACAGAGCAAGACAAATTGACTGGCCGAGGCGAGACGAGGTGTGCTGCAGGTTAATAGAGCAGTATGTCCAGAAGTGTGTTATAAAATACAGAAACGCACTCTAACTCTGTTAATGTTAGAGATGCTGCTGTTTCTGAAGGATGAAGACATCCTGGTCAGAGTGTTGTTTTGTTTTCTCAGCAGGTAGTTTGAACTGTCAGACACAATATATTCATTACTGCACCGCTCTGAGCCTCTTTGACAAAATTCTGTCAAAGTGCAGCTTATGCTAATTTGGTTTCTCACTGATGTTGCTCTTTTGTGTCGCGTATGAGGATATTTTTGAAGAAATTATGCTTGAGACAGTTACACTATGGCATTGGCAGCAGCCGGAGGGGATACGGGCTCCAGAAAGCTGACGATCGTTGCCTCGTTAAATAAGGTATTATATATTAAAAAAGTACAGAAGTGAGAATCAGTGCAAAAAATAGGCCAGATTTATTTTATTTACAGATTAGCAACAACACTTGCTTTAGTTGATGTGGAGAGAAGCAATGTAATGCGCTTCTGCAGAGTGATTCATTGTGGACTATTTCTAGCCATTACACTGCTTCACAGCGGAGATGCTAATGCACTGAAATTACATGGTTTCAACACAGACAGCAAGCGCTGCTCTGTTGTCTTTGTGAATAAGGTTCCATCCCGTGTCATCATGCTTCAGTGGCCGCGCTGCAATTCACTAAAATAATCACAAAAACTGTGTAACATTGTATTTTCTTTGAAGTTTGGTTCGGCAGAACCGGCGAGTCCTGAGGTTTCGTTCTCAGTTCTACGTCCAACTCGGCGTAACAATAGTAAACCAAGTAAGCCTTCGAAGCCGGAAACGTTACCTCATCTCCGGACTTCTACTATGAAATAAACTGTCAACCATTAAGCAAACAAAGAACTTTAGTATTGCAGCTGAATATTAACCGAAAGGGGATAAGTTCCATTGTGTCGCTTTAACGAATTTTAAAAAAAAGGCCACAATGTTTTCCTCAACCTAACCAAGTCTTTTCGTCTCCTGAATCTAACTAAACCAGGACTAATGTCATATAACAACAGAATCATATGTTTGTGACGTATCAGGACCAGCGACATAATAAATCAACACAGAATGAGGACTTCAGCGTCAGTTTACAACACAAGTATGCAGAGTAATCATCTGTGTTTTGATGCGCAGGATTTCAAAACCATTCACAATATTTTCCTAAACCTAACCAAGTAGTTTTTCTGGCAAAATGTGACCAAACAAGAACAGAGGTTTGTCGCACAGGAGCCAAACTTTGGTGTTTTCATGATGTTCTGCAACTACATCATCATCCTCATCGTTGTCTAAATGCACTTCTCAGTGCATCTCATGGGGACCTTTTAAATCCCTAATCAACAAGAACAAGAAAAAGGGAAGCCCAACAAAAAATAGTCCCATTAACATGGTCTGTTTCTGGATAATAGCTTTGGTATGAAGTAGTTTATTTTAAACCAATTTAAAATATTTTCTTAAACCTAATGTTTTTAATGCCTGATTCGTATATATACTATAAATAAAAAGTGAATGAACTAAATTGTCTCATGTTTGTAGGGTTATAGCCACCCTTTTTTTTGCACTTACTTGCTTACAAGTAAATGCTTCAGAGTAGCTTTTGGTGCAATCCCTTTAAACGGGAATTTCTGTGTTTGCTTGTCATTTTTGCACATTAAAAGCCACTAGGCCATCTTATGTGCGGAATAAAAAAATGCTTTCATTTAGTCCAAGGTCCAGTAAAATAGATGTGAGTAAATTTGATGAGCGTGTCACGTCTGTTTGGAGGAGACCAACTTCCATTCATGTCACTGGTGTGGGTGGAGGGTGAGGAGAGAGGTGTCGCTTCTGCTTAAGAACGTGAGAAACTGCAAACGTTTCCTGCCTGTCTTCAACATGGGTCTTGTCTTTTCTAACAAAAGATCCCGACCAAACATAACATGCTGTTAAAAAATGTCCACCAGGATATGAGATATGAGACAAGTGATTTCATACAGGAGGAGTGCAAATCTGAGGTCAGCCAGAACGGCTCAAGCAATTAAAACATGCACGTTGTTAACGTTAAAAAGTTAAATGAGTTAAATGCATAAATTGGAGCCTTAATGTCTTCACCTTTAGTGCTGACGCTGTGTAGTAAGCACTACACAGCGTCAT
The DNA here is from genome assembly GCA_037176975.1 of Arrhamphus sclerolepis. Classification (NCBI taxonomy): domain Eukaryota; kingdom Metazoa; phylum Chordata; class Actinopteri; order Beloniformes; family Hemiramphidae; genus Arrhamphus; species Arrhamphus sclerolepis. The sequence goes on along the minus strand of JBAMYA010046804.1, from coordinate 9,794 downwards.
TCATGTAAACAAATGTCTGAAGACGGTGAACAGACACGCTGCTGCAGCGGGACTGGAACATTGCATATGTGTGTGTTATTATCATCCATCAAGATTCTGTGCCGCTGAATCCAGAAACAGACGAAAATTTGCAAGAATGAAGAATTAATCTGACTTGACATCTGTTGCTGCACTCACCCCCTCTGAGGACGTTTAGTGTAACATAGTTAACCGGCTGCGAGCAGTGATGCAAATTGTGTGAGTGAAAAGAGGAAGTTCAGTACAATGTGTGCTGATTGGCTCAGAGATATTACGGTTGTGGTTTTGTGATTTAAACAGTGAGAAATGAGTCAAAGTAAGAGGACAAATGAAGTACCCAGCTGGGACTGCCTCACCCTGCTCCCAGCATGTGCTCACTGCAGGATGGGGCGTGTGTGTGTATTTTTGAAAAAAACAAAAAAGCAGCCAGGGGTTGTCGGTGGATGCCGGGCTTTGGCAGCTGCTGTCAATGCTGAGCGAACACGTCACGAAACCCTACAGTTTGTTAGCTCTCCTTGAGAAAAACAACAACAACAAAAAAATAAAACAAACATTATATAATGTAATCTCCTTACGTAACAAACTGAGGTCACAACAGATAGACATGCGCGCACGCGCACGCACGTTTGTTAAGACAAATGCTGGGGGTAAACACACAAGCGCGCACCAAGGCAAATTAAAAATAAACAGCTGTTCTGCTACGTGCTCACTCTAAACACGGGCTTCTCCATCATTTATGTGCTCTGTTTACACAGCGAGCAACAGGCCCACACACACACACACACACACACACACACACATATGGTGACCCCAGCAGACCACCGGATATCTTTGTGTGTTTGTGTTGCTTTGCAGAGGAACATGGGAACATGGTTTGGTTGGCTTAAGTCTCTCTCTCTCTCTCTCTCTCTCTCTCTCTCTCTCTCTCTCTCTCTCTCTCTCTCTCTCTCTCGCACACACATGCACGCACACACATATTTACACACATGCATGCACGCACACAGTCTGTTCAGGCTAATTAATGACACTGAGGTTTTGTTTTTTCCCAGTCTTTGCGGCGACGCTTCATTTGGAGAAACATTATGACACATCACAGAGGGTCGCATTTAAGGGCCGGTCCTCTGGGAGGTCCTCGCTGTGAATCAGCCGTGGACGCCGCGCTTTGAAACCTGCAGCCTTGTTCCTAGAAGGCTCTTTAGCTGCAAACACACATTTGTGTGGGTGTGTCTGAGCATGTGTACTTATGTACGCTGACAATCTGAGCAAATTAAATTGATCCATTCAACAGTGTCGAGCTGATTTTAACTACATTCAACTCACAGTACAACAATCAATGTGGTCTGACAGTGGGGTCGCTAGGTGACAGAAAGAGAAATGTAACCACTCACTCTTGAGAAAACTAGTTCAAATTTGTTATAAACGAAGTGGCGAGTGAGCGACTTACATTAAATATGATGGTGACAGCTGGCAACCATATGTTGAAGAAGGCAATTTCCTCATTTAGATGGTTTTTCACTTCGGAAAGTGTTTTTTTCTTCCTCCAGCTTCTTATTTTGTGCTTTTCTCACTTCACATTTTATAGACACATTTCAAATTTGTGCATAGAGGAGGTTTGATGCAAAATTGAAAAAAACAAAACAAAAAAACACTTCTTAAAGTGGCACAAAGGAACATTTTCAATCTTTAGTGTACTCTGCAGGTGCGGAGGTTAGGTCCATTTATGAGACTAAGATTTATGGACGTGTCCACAAGAAGGGACAAATCATTTGCATTGCACAGATCCCGTTACTTTTCTTTTTTTTTTCATAGAAAGTTAAGAGGTGTGTTTAGCATCGCTCAGTAATATAGTGATATAGTAATATTACAAATGAATTTTACTTTAACTTCACTGGATTCGATAAATAGGTGAAGTGTGAGTGCACGCCTTGACACGTGTAAATGGGTGAGGTGGTTTGTCTGCAAGCTAGAAGTGAACGCAGCCTTTACCTCTGACTGGCATGGAAGCGCCTGCGGTGTCACTGTTCATTCACGGTGGCGTCAACCTTTCACTGCTCGATGCGACCATCAACCAACCAGCTGGTGCTGGCAGTGAAGATGTCCATGCGGCAGGGCTTTTTCAAAAGGCCCAGCTTGCTTGCGTGGACACCGGTGGGAAATTTGATTGGCTTTGAGGCAGATACACCCACCGTCGACCGCTGCTGTGGTGGTCCTCTGTGAGCCCCTCCCCCCACCCAGTGCTCTTGTTGTCTCTTGCCTTGTCACTCTTGTTTTCTCTTCCATCATTACTCTCTTAATCACCTCCACGGTGAGGTCCAAGGTGGCATGGTGCCGTTAAGTCATCTACAGGAGACGAATGTGACGTGAATCCGAAGCTCCTCTGGATGGCTTTTGCCGACAGGAGAGACGATGGAGTGTGAGAGAACTTGGTGGTGCTTCCTAAAAGTCATCCTACATTACATAGTAATTTGTATGGAAAGATTAGTAAACACATTTATGGTTATGGATGATTTCTGTTGACGTTTGAGGGTTTTGCTGCCACCAGTGGTCACTGAGAGACCCCCCCCCCCACTGTATTAAAAAAATAAAATGCACCTTTTAATGGACGGACATTGTCTTTAGGTCTAATGGTACATTTCCTGTGTTGTCAAAGGTGATTGTTACAGTTACCTTAAATTAAACATACAGTTCAAATCATTTTGAAAAACAAAGCCTTTCTTCCTTTCATCTCTACATTTCCTGTGTAAAAGGTGACTCATATGAAGCACCCCACACTCTCTGACACACTTTTCATCAACTCCATCCTGATTTTTATTTTGAAAATCTTCACTTTTGCCCTGTTGTAAATGATTTGTTAAACTCCATGACATGTCTGCGGTGTTTTTGTGGTCCAGGCTGTAATTCACCTGTGGTTCATTATATTCTCTCTGACTCTCCAAGTATGAGGACATTCTGCCTATTTGGCTCATTTGAGGCTCATATTTGAGTTCGTGTACCCATAAAACTGTGAGTTAGTGAGTTCAGATTACAAACTCTTACTGCAAAGTTTTCTCTCACCAAGACGGCCAGTTACAGGACCATCTTGGGAGGTTATTTGGTGGACTCTGGAAGTGATCTGGACTTTCATTTATAGTGGAATGAAGGAAACAATACAAACTGATAGCTGGTGTCCATTTAATACGATGTTTTTGCTTGCACTGAGCAGTAACTTTTACTCATTGTGCTCATTGTCTATTTAAAGGGTCTTGGAGAGGCAGAGCAACAAAAAAGTTGCCCGTTGTCTAATTTTATGCAAATGCACGAGGCCATAAGCTAATCAAACGTCAGTGCATTCGATAGGAGGCTTCTCTGCTTCTATTGCATTATTGTATTAGCGGTAGCATTAGGACAGAGCACGTGAAAACTTTGTGCAATGCAACCTAATGTTGACTGAGGGGTTACGTTCTGTTGTGTCAGTGCCACAAATGCGTTTGTGCTTTAAGGAGCAAGTCTTAGTCCTGATGTCCATGCTTCCTTCGTCCCAGTCTTACTCGTGTTGGTCCCTTGTTTGCCTCTCTTCAACCATCTCAATGCTGCTTCCTTCTTTTCCTCACTTTCTGTAACAGTGTGATCATCTTTTGTTTACTCCCTTCCTCATCATCCCAAACCGTTCCTCATTATTGCTTATAGCTGTACTTTTTGTTTTACTTTCTCTTACAGCTGATGAACCTTTTCAGAGAGAACAAAACAGCTTTTATGTTCCAGGAGACGATTCTTCTGAGGTGTGTCTGTATTCATTTGAGTCATCACGCCAGTTTAATGTGTTGCTAAAGGTACTGCAGTGGCTAAGATGTTATGTAATCATTTTGTGTAGGGTTGCGCATTATTCCTCTCCACATTCTTTAGTTTTTTTTTTTCCCCCTCTGGTTTCATTCAAACATGACATTCCTTTCTGGTGGGATACTGGGCTGAAGCCTCCTCTGGAGCTGAATCGCACACTGGAACGGGGGCAGCTGGCTTCAAGTTTGACATTGTGTTTTCTTTTCTTTTTTTATAGGAATATAAATCCCTCAACTGTCTGTGCCAGTGTTTTGGTGAACTGCTCATTGCACATCTGTCGCGTTGATTATTTTTGCTTTAATGAGACAGTTTCTTATTTTGTGCATGCAGGATTTCAGATGCTCTTATTTCGTCTTTATTACCTTTACCATGAGGTGGTCTTAACAGAACCTTTAACAGAGATCCTGGTAGTTGGGGGAATAAAAAAAACAACAATCTTTTCGCTATGTGTTGAAACTCATGCAATGTCCTGACAACAAAAACTTTTTATTGTGATATTCAAGAATCGAACATACCTGAAAACACTCTGGGAAGTCTTGAATAACTGCCAGTAACTGTCACTTGTAGTTTGGATAGTTCTGTATTTTGTCCCTCATGTTTTTATTGTTGTGCAACAACGATGGGGAATCCTATAGGGGGCGCTCCAGGGGTATGGGATAGTAATGCTGTTGCTACGGGCCAGTCAGTTCCTTTGAGAACAGAGTGAGAGTTTGGTCTGCAACGCCAATATTAAGTCTGATTTGTTTCGGGTGGGAGATGGACTCCATCAGGGCTGCCCTCAGGTCTGTCATCAGGTCTGACAGACAGAATTTCTCCGTGCAACCATGGGACAGAGGGGTCCAATTTGGTGGTATCAGAATTTAAATTGTGGGTTATGTGGACAATGTGGCTCAGTTCACAGCTGAGTGCGAAGCTGCAAAGAATTGCCCTTCAAGGGACCAATCAAGTTTTGTGAATCTGAATGTGATTTCAACTGGAGTCCGGTTTGAGTACCACAGGGTCTTGTTCATGGGTGAGGGAAGAAAGGACCAAGAGATTCTGTACTGGTCTGTTCCAATTTTTTTTTACTCTCACCATGGTCTTGAACTGGAGCGACTACACAAGCAGCTAAAATGAGTTGAGCCTCGGGTTGAAGGGCTTGAAGGGCTAGAGGAGCTGGTTAGGGAGATATGGGTCTGGGCCGCCATATTCAGACTAGCAGTAGTTGATGGATGGATGTTGCTTAAGTACTGAAAGTCCCATGATAGAAGCATTACACAAATAAAACACACTGTAAGCTAGTGCCTAATAACTTTACACCACTGCTGTAGACATAATTGTTGATATTTCAGCAGCAGTTGATATGTTGAAGTAAAAGCAGCAAAATTTCAGGCTGCATCCTCACTCAAGCTACTGCTGATGTGACCAAATGATAGATGAAGAATGAAGGCGACTGCTCATGTGTCTAACAGAAACCCACTACATCAGCTCCTGCCTTCGCTGATGCTGCTAACGCACTGAATGGGATTGAAAAGTCAGCTGATGCTCACAAGCCCGCGGTCAAACCAGCCATTCCTAAATTTAAAATGGAGCCATAAATCCAGTTAAGCGACGCAGAGTGAGCAGAAATTATTAGTATTTCCTTCTTTCTCTCCCAGCAGCTTCGTAATCTAATAGCAAAGTAATTTTATTAACATTTAGAGGGATTTTTAGTTGATTTTGCAGGGACACAGGTTTTATAGTTCCCCTGAATGCTACCCATTTAGATTTATTTATATAAATTTTGAAGTATCTCACTTCCCCAGTTTTCCAGGCTGACGACCGTCCTCCCCTGCTCTGGGTCTTCTGGAGGTGTCTTCCTGCTCTGGGGTGCTGGGGTTCCTTTCTCTACACGGTCACATTGTGCATATTCAGGATGTGGGACTAAAGTGAAGATTTTGCTGTTATTTTTGTCTGAATTAGTGTTATGCAAATATAGTTATAATGAACTGGAATGAATTGAATCATTCATGGATTATAAACGTGTTGGATTTGAATAAAATATAATTGGATTATAATTGAACTTGATTGGACTGGATTTAATTGGACTTGTGTTGAATTAGTTTATTTTCTCTTTAAAGTGCCTTGAGCTGACTTTTGCTGGGAACTGAGCTTGACTGATGAAACTGATTTTTTTATTTATTTTTTAGGCCCTCTCAGTGAGTTAACATCCTCTTGCTGTGTTAAAGGTCAGCTGAGAGTATAGTGTGTGCTTTTTTGTTTAATTTTTTGTTTGAAATGCCACTGTAGTTGGACGAGTCGGCTTGTCATTTACCACCACTGTCTTATCAGATACTGGTGCCAGTTTATCGCTGGCCACATCAGGAGCTGGCTTTTCAAAAGATAAAGACTCCACTGGTTTCTTAGCAGTTTGGCTTTTGTACATTTTAACAGCACTAAATGTAGAAAATGTGCTGAAAATGTCACAGTTTATTTTTCTATTGCTTTGGTGTGAAACATCCTCCCAAATGATCTTCGGACCAGTGCTCTGAAGTTAACTAAATCACGTGCTTGTGCAGCATCTTAATTGCAGTTGCAGAAAGAGGAACACGAATGAGGTTGTTTTACAGTACAGAGTGATGAAACCTCTGAGCTCAGGGGTGCAACTGTCCAGATGTGATTGTTTTTACATGCGACCCACCCTCAGCTGCATGACGTCTGGTGTTCTGGGAACCTCCTTAAAGATGCCAGAAATACCGGGTCAAAAGTTGCGCTCATCTCGGGTTTCTTGTAAAATAAGAGTTTTGAATTCTTTAGCACAAATGAGCGGAGCTCAATTTCACATGTTTGGTTGCGGAAATCCTCTTGGGGCTTCAGCACTTGCACAGGAAATGGGTGTGACGCCGCATGGCTGAGATACACATATGTGGCAGCAGACGCACAAATGGGTTCTCCTCTGCTCTTTCTGTTTGTTCTGGACAAAAAAAGACCAATTCATTTCATTATCCCATCTGGTGCCCCTAACCTTCACCTGGGGTTGCTAGGCAGCAGCTGACATCATATTTTAAATAGAAGCATAACAACAACAGTGTGTGTGTGTGTGTGTGTGTGTGTTTGTGCAGACAGCCCAGTTGCTGTTCTGAGGCATCTCTGTGTCTGTGTGCATGTTTTGGACTGCGTTGTGTAACTGCTGTCTCGGTCAGCGCTGATCTTGTCTGTCAGAGCAGCATTTGATTGTCTGCTGCTCAGGTTTCTGGAGACATTTCTGCTGAGTTTCCTCCGGTACACACATTTTATTTACACAAACACAAATGTCGTGTCTCTCTGTAGCAGCAGACCCGAACTCAGGGGTACGAGCATCCCAGGCGTTAAACTACACTGTATTTAAAACATAGACATTTGATGAAAAATGCATAAAAATTAAGTGTGCGCACCCCCATGTGCACAGTCAAAACTGATGTCTGCTTATTGGAGCATGCGGTGTGTAAGTAAGTAGCTGTTTATTTTTTGGTAAATAAGAAAAAAAACTAACAAAACACAATATTTAAAATTCATAACAAAAAAAAGGAATAGGCAGAAGCATCTTTTTTGTTTATCCTATTTCAACAAGATGCATCAGAGAAAATCGGCTCTTAAAGTAAATTATTTGTAAAAAGAAAAACACAATCAAAAACACAACAATCAAGTTAGATATTAAGCACAGGGCATTTTAACGTACATATAGACATAAACACAGACTTTCTTTTTTAAACCTTTTAAGTGATGTATACTATTTAAACTGATCACTTTGTTCATTCCATAATTTAACACCCAGAACTGAAACGCATACTGATTTCATTTTAGTTCTTGTTTTTGTACTTTCAAACATAAATAAACTTATTTAGTTTTATTTTCTTTCAGAGATAACTTATTAAAATCAAACCACTGTTTTTAAGAGAACTAATATTTTTTCTACTGACTTTAATAATTCATCCATATTCCTACCTGAACAGAATACATTGGTGTCATCTGCAAACATAATAAACTTCAGCCTAGTCGATACTGAAAAAATGGCATTTACATAAAGTGTAAATAATTTAGGTCCCAAGACCAAACCCTGAGGGACTCCACATGTAACCATTTCAAGCTGAGAATTTTGATGATCAATGCTTACATATTGAATTCTGTTGTTTAGCTAGCTTTTTAACCATGATTGTGTGATGCCTCGTAAGCCACATTTATCCATCAATTCAGTATGATCAGTGGTGTCAAATGCCTTATTCAAATCAATAAACACACCAACAGTATTTAGATGTTGCTACATGTTGAACAAATTCCAACACTGCTAAAGATGTTGAGCGTTTAGCTCTAAATCCATACTGATGATCTTTTAATATTTCGTATTTGTTAAGAAAGGTGTTGAGTCTGTTTGCAAACAGTTTTTCGAGTATTTGAGAAATTTGAGGTAACAGTGAAACCGCTCTTCAATTGCATCCTGATTCTTCATCACCACCTTTGTAAACTGGAACAACGTCAGCTATTTTCATTTGATAAGGAAAGATACCAGTTGAAAATGATTTATTACAAATGTAGGTAAAAGATTCAGTTATACAGTGGATAACCTCCTTACAGTCAGTAGATGTTTTATTTTTAAATTTCCTGACAACTTCCAACACATCACTTTCACAAACTGCTTCCAGAAACATCCTTTTACGCTTATGAGAGTTTATGAACATTTTATCTTGAGCTATTTGAAGCTCTTTAGCCAAATTTTGAACTATATTAACAAAAAATTAATGAAGATTAGTCACTATTTTCTCTTTAGTTTCTATTGTCGTGTCGCTGTTTTTAATACGTACTGGATAATTGCTAACTTTATGATTGCTGATTTATTTACTTTATTTATGACAGTTCAGGTCCCCTTAATATCATTTTCATATTTTTGCAATAGCTGATTATAATAGTCTTGTTTTTGCTTTCTCAGTATAGAAGTCGTCTATTTTTATACTTCTTATACTGTTCCTCCTTTAATTTAGTTTCATTATAAAGTCCTTATATAACTTATTCTTCTTTTTGCAAGCCCTGAGTCATCCATGGGTTTGACTTATTTTTAAATTTCTGTTTAAGTTCTTTCAGCGGACAATGATTATTGTAGATTCTCAAAAAGATTCCTAAAAATATGTCATAAGACTTATTGACATCCTCAACATATATTTTTTCCAGCCATGATTTAAAAGTTCTTCTTTCAATGCTTCAAGTGCAATGGGTGATTTTACTCTTACAGCAGTGTTACTTCTTTTTTCTGAAGGTTTGCTGTGTATGTGATTGATTAATGTATGTGTCTACTCTTTCCTGTTTCCTGTTTGTTCAAATAGGTGTGATACGCGATTGAGAAATTCAGAAGTAGTCAATACATCCTTCCTGTGAGCGCTGACCTGAAATTAATTTAACTGTGGCTCTTGAAAGTGAAAGGACTCTGGCTGATAGGAGCTTTAACACAATTAAAAAACAACATAGTGTTACAGAATTGCTTTCATGTGCTCACCTGCAGCAGTAAAGACAAGAGAATAGTGGGTGAAGATGTCCTCGTTGGGAAAACAGTTCTATATGAATTATAGAGTTCACTCTGTGCTCTGTCACTGCTGTTTATACAACTGTTGACTGTTAACGTGGATAAGATAAATGTGCAGTGTCCAAGACTTGTGGGCTCCTCAAACAGACTATAAGAACTAACCTCTCAGACCTTTTGTTAAAGCAGCTTAAAAGACTTCTTTTATGTTAAAATATCAGTTGTAGATTCATCATCGCCTACTGATCCCGCTATCTGCAAAAACCAACCAAGGTAACTGTGGACTCCCGTCTCCTGTCTCTCATCTCTTTCAAGTGCATATACTGTGTAACGCATCAACAAAGATGAAACTAGCTCACAGAGCTGCAGTTGAAATTGGCATTTTGGTAAATCTCTAGACTCCTATCGTGCGAGGAAAGATATTCTGAGAGAACATAGAAAAATGAATTTGCAA
>JBAMYA010046803.1:0-10794 GCA_037176975.1 Arrhamphus sclerolepis | reverse complement strand
TCTTCAGACCCTCTGCTTCACATTAATGCACAGACTCTATCTACCTGAGACCACCTCATTCTAACATATATATATATATGCACATTTATAATATTTATAGCATTCAGCTCGCACTACAGCTCCTCATTTATTTTAAGACACTGTATATATATCAATATATATATTGTCTGTACTCTAATACTCTGCACCAACCACTGCAGGTCAAATTCCTAGTAAGTGCAAACCTACTTGGCAATAAACTTGATTCTGACTCTGATATATGGCTTTCGCTTTGCGTGTTAGAGTTTTAACTTTCACTTGTAGATGTAGCAACCAACTGTGTTAACTGACAAAGGTTTCCTGAGCCCACGTGCTAATATCCTTCACAGAATGATGTCACCTTTTGATGCGGTGCCGCCTGCGGGATCCAAGGTCACGGGCACTGAACGTTGGTTTTCTTGCCGTTTACGTGCAGAGATTCCTCCAGATTCTCTGAATATTTTGATATTATGGACTGTTGATGATGAAGTCCCTAAATTCCTTTCAATTGTACGTTGAGAAACATTGTTCTTAAACTTTAGGTCTTTTTACGCCCGCAGTTGCCCACAAAATGGTTAACCTCAGCCCATTATTGCTTGTGAACGAGTGAACCTTTCGGAGATGCTCCTTTTATACCCAGTCATGAAACTCACCTGTTCACCTGTGGAATGTTCCACACAGGTGTTTGTCCCCCCCCCCATCTTTAGTTACTCCTGTCCCAGCTTTTTTTGGAACGTGTTGCAGGCATCAAATTCAAAATCAGTGAATTTTTTTGAAACAAAAAAACAATAAAGTTTATCAGCTTGAAATTTAAACACGTATTCAGTTGAATTATGGGTTGAAAAGGATTTGCAAATCATTGTATTCTGTTTTTAATTTAAGTTCCAACTTCACTGGGGTTGGGCTTGTCCATCTGTAGCTGTACATGACTGTAACCTGCTTTATCTTTGTTCCTAAACTGAATCCCTTTAGGCTACAACACAGTGATCATCACACTACCCTCATATTCTCATGCACTTTGCATGCATGAGAGCGTAAACTTACAACAAACATCGTAGCTTGGTTGCGTTACATTTTTTCTAAACAAAGTCGCTAATTCTCATGCAAGAACACTCACTCAAGTATGATGTATTTTTACTTTCCAAATTATAGAATTGCTTTCATCAAGAAACACCTGTATTTAAAAAAAAAAAAAAAAACTGGCAAATTATTAGTTTTTTTTTATGTGGTGCAACTTGTTTTCAGTAAGTTGAGTCTCTTCTTCAGAATCATAAGACACACCTCCAGCTCCTGAATAAACATGGATTTTGCAACATGAGAAACATTATAAAAATGATTTTGCGTTGGGCAGCAAGCGGAACCTTCACATTCTTACGCAACATCTGCCCCACCGACATGTGCAGACATCAGCACCGAGCGCAAGTGATTTCTGCAGCTGTCTGAAGTTTTAGATTGAAGTGCAAAAAAAGAAGAAGAAGCGATGAAAGTTTTCATTAGTGTGTAAACAAACACCAGCTGATTTGGAAAGCACCCATTTAGATTAACTTTACTAGAGGGTGGAAACATGACCAGACTGGTGGCAGCTGGCCTGAATCTGACGCAGTCACAAATTCCCCACCACCCTGGTACAAAGTGTACAGTCAAGGGGATGAATTACAACTCAACAATTATTTATTCTCCAGCAGGAGTCTGCATGTTGCTGTTTGTTGATTTTGGATTAAAATCAATTAAGTTTATTAAAAAATAAAAAAAAATCAGTGGGTGTCTTAATTATAAGCTGCAGAGTGCATACCTCGGTGTGAGGAGCTCTTCCTTATAAACAGCAATAAAAATGAACAAGAGCACAAACAAGTTAAACAAATGACAACTTTCCTCAGGATTTCACAGTTTAATTACACTCCAGTACCATTAATCATTCGGCACACACCACATGACACTGCACAGTATGATGTCTATAAGATATGATATCACAAACCCACTTTGGCATTTGAAAGAATTCTAATACATTCGTTGTGGTGGTAGAAAAAAAAAAGAGATTTTTTTAATATATCAGGCAGACATAAATTAAAGAGTTAATCAGAATAAAAAAAATCTCATAGGTTTAATGTTCACCGTAGTTAGACTGAGCTAAAACATGAACACAATAATTAGGAATGCCTAAGAACAATAATAAAACTGAAACATTCAAATGTATGAAACAATAAGAAAAAAATGTGCCCTCTTGATTTCTTCTCATTTACGTTCATGCTCATTACCAAAATATTTTTTTATCTGGGATCAAATACATCTGTGATTTCTTTTTTTTTTCTTTAAATGTTTTCTCATTATTCTGTTTTCAAAACTGATTCAACCTTAAACAGTATAATTCATTGTTATACGAATATGTAGCATACTGAGATCCATCACTTCATTGAACCTCTTTTTTATTTAAAATATCAACTCCAATATGACTTCTTTTTTTTTTTGTTTAGACACCAGACATTTTTGGTATAAATGGAAAGAAACAAAAACAACTGTTTCTCTAAGTCCTTTAGACTTTAGTTTTAATGGTAGGATAAGCAATTTCTTGATGACATCACCGGTGTTAATACTTAAAAAAAAATTATATCAACTTTAGTTGGACTTAGACTCTTTCATGCATTTTAAAACCTTTTTTTTTCCTCACGTGGTGTAAACGAACCGTCTGAATGTCAGAAAAGTGTTCCAGCTTAGAAATGACATAAAATCACCTGCACCACCTTTAAAACCAAACTATTAAAAGCTCAAAGATTTATGCAAAAGTTCAGAGGACATGAAGGGTGGTTCATATGACAAATTTACAGTTGCATCATACAACCCCCACAAAGTCAAAACAACTTGCCACATCATGGAAAACAAAATAATAAAAAATAAATAGTAACAGGAACTCTGGAGTTCCAGTGAAATGAAAAACCGAGGAAAAAAAAAAAAACAACAGTGTTAAAGTAGAGCCAGGGATATTTAAAAAACAAAACAAAAAAAAACATGTAGTGTTGACACGACAGTCACAGGAGGTAAAAGCATAATGAATGCCCTGAAAAGAGATGAAAACATCCCCAGATTCTCTGAATCGATCACGCATCATAGATATTCAAGCTTTCATATTATATAACGATTGCTTAACTGTTTGACTTCGACAGAGGTGAACTTCTTTTCTTTTCTTGTGAAAGAGTCAATCTTACCTGTTACCAGTCACTTCCTTTATTTGTTGTGTTTTTTTTCTTTATTTTAGCATTAATCGTCTTTCTTTTTTTTCCCCCCGTTGCAACTGTCCAAGTTGTATATTTCAAACTTACTGCGAGCATCAAGTTCAGCCTAAGCACATTTCTGGTTTCATCAGCTGACGTGTTGAATGTAAAAGTCCTATAAAAGGTTCAGTTAAAACCAGCTACTCACTTAAGCTAATGTTAAATAGGTCTAATCACTTTACATGACTTTGAAACCTGATTTTATAGCCCTGACTGGTTACGTAAAACAATCGCCTGCACTCTACTCAGACTTTAACCGTCAGAACCAGAGAAAAACCGTGGGAGTTTATAGCAAAAAGGACGGTTTTAAATGTGGTAGCCAACCGCCACGGATGATATACAATTTATCATGCCACAACAAACCTCCTTACACTCACAGAGTGAATTAATATGACAGCTTATCAAGAGACACTAAATCCACAAACACCCTCTTTCTCTCTCACTCTCACACACACACAAACACACACACACACAACTGCAGCCTCCTCAGTTCATAGTAGATTCACTTCCAAAAGACTGCCCCACCGTTCTCACACACCGAGTGCTGGACAGAGGAAATCCAGCTCTTTTTGTGCGTCTTCATCCTAAAGAGGAAAGATAATTGAAAATGTGCGACGCAGATGTCACATAAAAACATGACTGAGGAACAGATGCTGACACAGCAGATGTGAACACAGCGCTGCTGGTGACGGTACCTACCTCTTTGGAGATGGTTTTCATCGAACAAGCAGCTTCACACATCTTCCTGGCCTCCCCCCTCTGGCCCAGGTCTTTATAACACTGCCAAGAGGAGAAAAGAAGCTGTCAGAGCATCGTCAGGCTTCTTTTAAGACGAGCCCAAATCTGTCTCCACTACTGACCTTAGCTAGAAACACGTAGTTGAGCTTTGAATAAGCTGGATGGAGTTCTTCAACCTGTGTTTAGAATAAATAAATAAATAAAACAATTCAAGTAGAAATAGCTGATTCGGTGTCCTTTCATTCACATTTCAGCGAGCTACATTCAAGAACGAACGTGCGCATGGATGTCTGAAATATAAACCTGCGATGCCCCTCAACTCAGTCAGTCTCAGCGTTTGTGTTTGTTTAAATTCAGCAGTCTTTTCCAGGTCACAAGTGGCACGTTGCAACTGGTCCCACTTAGATTAAATTGATGGGTGAGACGCACAAGAAGCAAATCAGGCGGCATGCGCAGGAATATTGGCCAGAAGCAAAAGACTTTTCTCTCCTACATAAACATTTAAAAATGTGGGAACAGAGAATAAGCCCATCTAAAAACACAAGGTTTACACTTTTCTTTAAAAGCTGGGCACAGGAGCAACCTGCTTCACTGATATCACATCCTCCAAACTCCAAACCTTTGAGAATTATGTGTTGTTTCATCATTTTTGTGACTTTCAAGACCAAAACTCACACCCATGCTAGGCTTTCTTCACATACGGCTGTAAAAATTTGTGCATCAAGTCTCACTGGCTTTTCTTGCTGCTCCTGTCTGTACATCCCTCTCTGTGCTTCATTTCCGACTCTTACTCGCTGTGCTCTGTACTTTCTACCTTCGGTGGATCGTGTGAGCACCTCCGCTCTTGAACCTGGCCATTTTTTTTTTTACCTGCCTGTGAATTGAGAGCTGAGCCCATTAGCACGTTTAAGCTTTGGCCCGGCCTGGTTTGGTGGTGGGAAAACGACTAAAAATGGCGCGTAAGGAGCCAGTTTTGACTCTACAAATCTCTATTCATGCTTGTGTGGTTTCATTTTAAAATGTCAAACCTCTGTTGTAGTTGTGCCTGGTGTCCCTGCTGCTCTGGCGAGTTTGACCCCTGAAAACATTTTTGATCCACTGTTTCAGCTTTTAAACACTGGAATTGTGCTCTAGCCTTTAGATGATGGACCTGCACACATGTGAATAATCATTTGCTCCTCTGTCTCTACATATCCTGTCCTGAGTCATCAAGTTTATCTCGTATGACCGTCACTAGAAGTTAACAGAAACAAATGCGTCTTTACAGCTCTCAAACGTGAACAGCAACGTTTATGGTGGCGTGGTGTGGACAGAAATCCTTTTCTACATGGAGCTGAAATGGCAGCGTGGTCAGTGAGAGGGTTTTGAGTGGACAAACCCTTAAACAACTAAAAACCTAATAAATTTCACAGCAGTTTGAGAAAACGCACTATCAAAAAAATGTCTAAACCATGCCTCTTGTCCACCACAGATCATCTGTGTTGCTATGCGTTATTGCAGATGGGATTTCTCGTGCCACCTACGAGTCGCGAGTGACACTTTTCCCCGAAGCAATGGCTTTGAAAGAGCAAAAACGAGTTAATATAAAAGCAGTAATGACAACACACACATACAGCACCATCTCTGAAAAGTTTGCAAGAGCAATTATTATAACACATTCAGTAACACAAAGCAACATGGATGTTCGTATGCTAACAAAACAGTGAGCAGGTATTCAAATAGAAGGCAAAAGTTCATTTACCTAAAACACTTTTAAGTGCTTGAAATAAATGAGAAGCAAAGCCAGAGTGTACCTTGAGGAAATTCTTCAGAGCATCGTCTACCGTAGCACTCGGAGGTTCTCCAAATAGAGTCGCAGCAACTTTCCTCTCAATCCATGACAGCTGAGCAACCTGAAAACAATCAGACATTTGAGTTTAAAAGATAATTCTCTCCGTTGGTTTGAGCACAGCGAAACATGAGCCAAAGAGGCGAAGCACCACTGCGCTCTAAACAGATGTTTCACTTGCTGGATGGCGTCAGAAATGTGCAGCGGTGGCCTTTATGACCACAGCCAAACACCTGCGGGCTGATGCCAGAAGGTGACAGCTTCAGCTGCCTGAATTACAACTTCAGGGATTCTTATGGGATGTGGGGAGCAACAGTGACTTTCCCCTTCAAAATGAATTCTATTTGCAACTGAAAACCATCAAAAAAAACGGGAGCTACCAAATCTCACCTTTAAAAAACAACATGAACGGCCACTCACATTCTATAGTCAGCATTTATTAATTTTATAAAAGCTGATTTGAACTTTATCTCATCTGTAGCGACGCTCACATAAAGACTTCTGGTGCATTGCATCTTTGCAGCACCTCCAGCTTCTTCTGATAGCAGCATTTACACGTGTGTGTGTGTGTGTGTGTGTTATTTTATTTAATCAGAGCAATTTCTGTAATACCTTCCTTCCCGTCAGGAAGTTTGTTTGACAGCTGGCACACGATAATAGCGAATGAAACAACAGGAAACCTCAACATCGTACTGTCTGTAGGACTTTACTGCATCTGAATGACAACGATTCATCATCAGATGCTTTTAAATCGAGAAGTGAAATGAATGAAAGACAACAACAACTGTGATCTACATCAAAATCAATCACGTGGAATGAAGAAAAAAAAAAATTAGGAGCCAAAAAGAAGCAAGATCCATCTGGTACAAACTGATTTAGAGCCACGAATGGCTTTGTTTTAGCCTCCCATCAAGCTTTCTGCATCACAGAGAGAAAAACAAACCTCAGTGGAACCTAGAGAGGGAAAATGACTGAGGGGACTTGGCAAATGGAGGCAGGGGTCCTCACAGATATGCTGTAACTTCATATATTGTCTTTGTGGGCACAGACAGCAGACATGGATGTGTTGGAGGGTGTTGCATGGGTTACGTACAGCGTAGCACCAGCGGCCCAGCAGATAGTAGGACATGGGATCCTGCGGCTTCAGCTCAATGGCTTTATCCAGATGATCCTGGGAGGCGAGACAGACAGATAGGGAGAAAAAATTTCACTGTTGATTCATGATACAGCAGCTGTTTCCACTGCCTTCTGTTCTGACCTGACCTGTCCTGCTTCACCAACCCACAAGTATTCAACAAACACCTCTCACACACGCGATTTTGCCAAAGCAGCGCGCAGTCTGGGCTGTCATGCACCCTCCCTCTTCCTTTTCCATTCTCCTTCTCTTTGATGAGCTTTTTTTTCATACCTTCCCTCTGCAGAACTCTATCTCCCTCTCTCTCTCTCTCTCTCTCTCGTAGCTGTCAAGAGTTTTGAAGGCACACGGTATTTGGGGAAGCTGCTGACAGAAGATAAAATGCTACGTGCTGCTGTTCCATGCTCCCTCTTATGCAACTGGATAGCTGTAGGTGGGGTTTCCTGGCCTAAGCTACATGAGTACTCATCCTCCTGACCGCCTTTTGTCTAGTAGTAAAGGAAAATGTCCAATATACAGTATATTCATGCAGCTGCTATATAGATGTATGCATCTATGGATACATTTATGCATCTTTATTGTGGACACAACTACAGTACATGGGTATACCTTACCTTAAAGATGTAACCGTTCTTTATCTTGTTTTGTACTGTGTCATATTCTGCCATAATTCCACACATGATGGCATACCTGTGAAGAGAAAAAACACCGACATCAGTTTTGTTTTTTTGTACAAGCAAGGTTCTCTCTTAAAGCGTACATCTTTCTGAGAAACACGGCACAGTCAGGGAAATGCTCATAATTAAGAAAAGGCGTTGGAACAGAAAGCTGTTGCATTCTACGCACGAGCCGAAGAAAGAAGTTAGATTGAAAGTGCTGCTTCAGTTCAGCTGAAGTGATTGTTTGATGGGCGAATGCCGACTGACGCTCCCTCCCTCCGTAACACTCAAAGAAAAGATGCTTTCCTGAAAATAAAAAAACATGTGAAAGTGGCAGTAAAGCCTTATGCAACCGCTTCTGTACTTGAACAGCGGTGATTTGAAACAGCAGGATTTGAACGGTCAGATTTTCAGTGTCTGCAGACCAGTTTTCCCCCTTATATGAGTTAACATGTCTGTTCTGAAAAGACTTGCTACTTCAAATCCCATAAACCTTCCAAACAAACAACAGATGAAGCATTCTGATTCATCCAAACTGCTTCTAGAGCAATTCATCACATTAGAGGAGCTGAAATTGCTTGGTATTACCCTCCCATGACACACAAAAAATTGCAAACCAAATTTAATAATTCCCAAGCTAATTCCCTCTACCATCAATGACATGAACATAGCAAAGATTACACATAGCGTGAAGCTATCAACCATTTGTTTTTTAGGTGTGCAGCAAGTATGTTGTTGTATAATATTAATGCAAAAGCAGAAATGATGATGCCTCACGGTATGGCAATAAAAGGTTAGATTCCACTTAAAGATCAGTTTTAGTATTTATGGGCTGATGGAGATGAACATTTAGCAACAGTTGATTATTTGACAACACTGGTGGTTTATTATTTAAGAGGATGCTGAACAGAGAGCAGATACACTGAAGTGCATGTGGCCTTGTCAGTGGCTTCTTGATGTTTTTGTTGCTTTTGCAAAAGTCCAGCAGTTTCATATTTCATTTGTCATTCTTATACTGATGCGTTTGTATTTTTTTTCAGAAGCATCAGCCTTTGAAATCCTACACCAACCGATTCAACCTGGATACAAGCAGATCTCCAGTAGCTCCCAGTCACACCACCTTTTCCTTGGGTCATTAACAGCATTCAATGATCTCTAACAAGACTACTAATTAGGCGACATCTGAACAGACACGGCACAGACGCTTTTCTTTACTCCCTCGCTCAATAATTAATATACTTGGATCGTCAGGTGGAGGGGGAAACCTTAACTTTGGGATCTATAAATCAGCATGACTGAGCATTTGAAGCAGGGAGGAGAGAGCTGATCAAAGTCTTTTCACAGAAATGTGGCTTTAATCCATCTGGTGCTCTGTCAAAACCCACTGAGTGATGAAGACATATTTTCACACAAATGATCAGCAGACACAACTTATCTGACAGCAATATCTGACACAGAGATGAGCTGGATTGAGAAGAAAGATAATGATTGGTTGGTTAATGTAGGTACAATTATCAATAATCAGTTACCATCCTGAGTGATTCAATTCAGTTGACCATTTCCAGCTTTTAACCGCAAAGTTTACAGAAAAAATGTAATCAGCTCACATGACCTGAGTGAAATATAATGCAAACATTCTTCATTCAACGTCACTACTCACACTTGTGGGAAAAGAAATAAATAAACAATAAGACAATTATGGATCACGTCCCGAAAATCAGTGGCAGGCAAATGAAATGTGCGTGCAACTGGAACCAAAAAAGATGTGTTTATTTTTATGAGGTAGCGCAGGGTGCGCCCACACAGCTGCCGGCTGGTGCTCTGCGAGCGGAGACCTCCACAACAGAGATGCTATCTATCTGCAGTTGTGCTGCCTGGTTTCCAACGAAAACAAACTGCTGGATATAAAAGCTTTGAGCAAATCTATCACTACTGACTAAATACCTGCAGAGAGGAAACGGAGCCAGAACAGAGGTGGTTTTTGCTTGGCCACCATATTCTAACTCTATTTTCAGCTCCTGTCATTCATGCAGTTAAGCGTAATTGCATAATACAGTTTTAGCTGTGACCTGTTATCATTAGCAGCTGCTAAGGTTAGAGGTTGTATTGGGCAGATTTAGATAGACGATGAAAAGCGTCAACTTTTCTCCAGAAACTTGCCACGAATAAAATATTTTTCACTGCCACTGTCATTAATATTTGTGATCCTGCTTAAAATATCTTCTATATAGAAATACCTGCAATATTTCACAGACTAACATGAAGGATGGTATGTGTTTACTTCTACAGTCAAACAGAGGACCTTCAAAACTAATTACATTCTCGTGGAATGTCTGACTATTAATATTGTAGTTTTTACATTCTTATCATGCAATAGAGGATGTATTGTGTGGGGGAAAAAAAACAAAAAAAACAAAAAGCTGTGTCAATCTGCTTCTGTTTCACATGTTTTCAGGAAGAAAGCACTTCATTGCTTGGTATCCTCAATGCAACAAGGATGGCAACATTACAAAGTCAAAAAAAAAAAAAAAGGAACACTAGAGTACCGACCTTTTCTGGAATACAGTGCAGGCCTGCGTGGATGTGTATGTCAGTTTAAATGAAGTTTAAAAAACACATATGAAGTATCTTAGGTTTACAGCATTTGCAAAGAAATAAAAGTCAAAGTGAACTTTCTTTTTTTTCACACTTGGGATATCGATGAAGATGCTACCAGAGGTAACATAGCAGAGATAAACTGCGCAGCTGAGAGCTGTGAGAGAGATTGCTCATCATCCAGACTTTTGCATCACACCGACTGACTTGAACTAACAATAATCAGCATCAGATGTTTACTGAGGAGACTTGTGGGCTGCAGGAGCAGCTCCTGACCGGGTCAACATTTGATGAAGTCATCTCACCACCTGGGGACAGGTACATAAACAACGTGCAGGATCAAAAATCCTGTGTAAACCTTTTCCTGCACAGAAACTGGTATTTATGGAGGTAGAATGCATAGTGAGAACCTTTCACACGAACGATGGGAGCAGAATTTAGACATGCATACTAGTGATGTGTCGTTCGCAAACGAGCCGGCTCAAAGAGCCGACTCTTTGTCGTGAACGAGAAGAGCCGACTCCCGTCAGGGAGAGCCGAATCTTCAGGCAACAA
>JBAMYA010046802.1:0-10796 GCA_037176975.1 Arrhamphus sclerolepis | reverse complement strand
TACACATATATATATATATATATATATATATATATATATATAAATATATATATTAGTGTATACTAATACTACAAGCATTCAGCATACGGGCATTTCAGTGCAGTTCTAAAAAGCAGCAGATATCAGTGCGGAGATTAAGATTATTTGAAAATCATGCAGTAATATACAAACTCAAAAGAATATATAAAAGTTTAAGTGCCTTCCGCTGCAGCCACTTCTCACCGTGTCTTGTTGTTCCTGTTGTCATCTGTATAAAAGAATGGTTGGTGTAACATAAAATAAAGTGTGTTCTTCGTCCTCTAAGATGAACCTCCCCTCATGCATAGTTTACAAATTTCACCACGGAGACCCTCAGATCTGTTTGTCTAACGGCCTCCTGCATCGGCGTGTGAAGGAACTGACCAGATTTTCTTTATCAGTCATGTGTCTGACTTCCTGCCAGCCTGATCTGTAAGTGGACGCAGTTTGGCTGCGGCTGAACGCCAAAATACCCTCAGTGCATATTTTTAGTTGAGCAGAGGCTTGGTTCTGCGACGCTTTTGGAAAACACGCTGCAGCGTTTCTGGTGGGTCGCTGTCATTGACTAAATTGGTTGTAGTTCACAACAGACAAGTCCACTTTAAAACAGATGACACATCTGTGATCACAACTTTCAGGGCCAGGTCCACTGTCTTCTCAGGTTTCCAGCATGAACATCATATTCTTCAGCAAGCTGGACATTTGACATGTTCTTTTTTTCACGTCTTCTGTTTTGGACTGCTGTTGAACACACAGATAACACTGAACACAGAACACAAATCAGATGTAAAGAAGCATTTCATGAAGTTTCAGTGTTGGAAATGCAAGAAATGAGATGCAACGCCATGTAACTTAATCATGCTTGTGGCATAAAGCTGTTACCTCTAGGTGGCGCTGTGAGCATCAAAGTATGGGAAACGTTTCCGGCCACTTCTACGAACATCAAACTCATGCCTGTCTGCTTGTTTTTGTCTCTACAGGAAGTTGGCAAAGAAGAGGAAGGAAACGCTGAGCTCCAGACAGGAAATGACTCTGATGGTCAACAACTCCCAACACACAACTGTGGTGGAAACGCACACGCACACACTCAACGGCCGCAGTGAGTACACAACACAAACACACACAACACACACACACAAATAAGCCAAAAAAAACCCCCACCGAAGTACAAACTGAATGAAAAAGAAAGATGAGATGAAAGGAAAGATGAAAAGGTGAGACCAAAACAAGCCTGAAAGACAAGACATGATAGAAATGCTAAGAACAAATAAAAAGTTTTTAAGGCAATAACAGATTGTTTTAAGTTGAGACGTCAAAAGACATGAATTGTCAGTTAAAAATAAATAAATAAAAGGGACAAAACCTGAACAACAACATAAGAGACAGAAGCAAAGACAATGAAGAAGGAGAAGAAAACAAGCTGAAATGAAAATGAAAAACATCCTGAGACAAAAGAGGAGGAAACAATAGTTTATATTAAAAGGAGAGAAACAATCCCAGTCTGACATGAAGAAGCTAAATGTCTTGAAAAAAAAAAACAAGACAAAACACAAATTCAATCAAATAAAACATGACAATGGTGACACACACTTGTTTTTGTATCTTTGACATTTTAACGATCGTTTTGTCTCATATTTATTCTTTTTCCGCATTTGCCTCATCTCTCTTTGTTGTTTCTCATCTTTGATGCTGCAAATATAAACCAGACGCGAGGAATGAAAATGAGGCCAAATGAGATCATAAACAGAAAAGAAAAAGGAGATGATGTGTCCTCGTCTTCTGTCCGTCATTAGCTTCTGTTTTTAAAATCAGATGAGACTCAGATAGACAGGACTGTCTCTCAGGGAGACGTCCGTCTTTGTCTCTGCGGCTGCTTAAACGAGGTTGCAAGTCACATGACCGAATGTTTCATCGAGGAGTGACGGGCTGTCAGAGCGGCAGCTGGATGATGGAGGGATGATGGAGGTGTAGAGGATGGAGGAGGCGACCTTCCCTCAGGCACTCGCCTCCTCACAGCTCCTCGCTGTCTCCTCCTCCATCCCATTCTTTCCTCAAGTCTTTTTCATCTGCTGCTCCACATTAATCTTCTGCTTTTTAAAAAATTCTGTTTTGTTAGAAAATACACTAAAGATGCGTTTAAGTGTGTTTCAGGTCCATTATTATGAAAGTTTTGAGAGGAAGGCGTGTTGTGCATGCATGGAGCCAACATGAAAGTGTTTAATGTCCTTCTTTTTGCAGCTGTGTCATCTCCGTCCTCCTTCACCCTGAAGACCAACACCATCAGCACCACCGTCCCCAACTCCTACTATCCAGGTAACCTGCTCACACTGCCACATGTACGCTGACAGTGAACGCACCACGATGGGAGTCCACACATTCCTCTTCCTGATGTCACAGCGCATGCAGGTGCAGGAGAGCGTAATGTTTCACATGACCCATCTGAGCCAATCACAGCGACAACGGCATGACAGCGGGATGTGGCGCATGACAAAAACACCAGAACTTGAGACAGGTGACGGGCGGCCCCAAGTCATACAACCACAAGTCCCAAGAAGTTTGACCACTGCGTAAAACGTTAATGAAAACAAAAGGCAATGATATGAAAATCTCATGAACCCATTTTTATGTGCAATATAACACAGAAAACATGTCAAACTGAAGAACCTAAAGAAATGTAACAAATTAAGAGAAACAAAAGGTCATTTGATGGCAGCAGTACGTCTTGACTGCAGGCAGGCCAGTTCAGCACCCAGATTCTTCTGCTACAGTTAACCTTTTGATATAAATGTAGTTTGTGCTTTTGGGCCTTTCCTGAAAAAAGATGTTGCAAGAATGGGAGCAAATGCTGTTCTAGAAGCTGAATTCAAAACTTCTCCACATGTACAAACTGTCCATTCTACAGGGACCAACATAGCCCAATAACACCAGAGATGCAGGATTTCATACTGAGGGCTGAGAAGTATTGTTTCAACATTTGATATGCTTCTAATATGAACAAAACAAGGGGTTAATATGATTTGCAAATCATTGCATTCTGTATTTTTTTATTTCATTTTACACAGCAATCCCAACTTTTTTGGACTTGGTTTTGAAAACGCCAACCCAAGTTAACGTTAAATGAGCAGACAGACCAGTTCACGCCTGGTCAAATATTGGTCAGTTCATGCAGGAGCTGCAGGAACTTAATGAACTGGAACTTTACATGTTCAAAGCAGCTGTGGATTCATGAAACCACATTAATAATATCAGTGACAGGTTTTTCCTTGTTGTGACCCAACTTTGTTTGCTGACAGGAAGTCACTCGTGTGTAAAGATTTTCCAAGACTGAAGCATTTCATCGCTGCAGTCGTTCTTATCTGCATCAGTCTCACTTCTGCCAAAATACCATTTCCTGTTTCTGAACTATCCACAGCTCAAAGCAGAAGTGTCACGTATACCCCTTTTCAGCCAGGTTCTGGTGCTGGTTCTGATGTTTAAACCAGTTCAACGCTGGCTCATCTGCAGAACCTTCAAAGAATTGGTTTGATTTTCCACAGCCAGAGAGCCACAAAGAGCCGCCTCTTCACAGCACTTTAAACATCTCTACATCTTCAAAACTCTCTCTAGAGGCAATTTTATCAGCTCTGCTAACAGCAGGCTTAATGGACATCACTTCAAGGAAAACATAGCTGGTAATATAAAACTTGACAAAGCATAAAATCAGTTGAAAGCAGTAATTTGAATGCTGCTTCATGTGATGCGCTGGGCCACTTCACCGACGGATAAATTTTAAAATATTAAACAGTAGGAAAATTAAAACTGCATTCTCATATGCTCTTGGACAAAGTGGAGGTCCTCTGTCCATCTGCGCTCTTTCATTGATACCTCATCAACTGTTCATACTGTCCTCAAAGAAATAAAAACCCGAAGTCAATTTTACAGCTTTTTTCGAATATGCGCTTTCCGTATCATTCCCACTTCTTCCAGATTTGGGGTTTGGGGTCAGTTATGTACTGGCTCAAGTAGCACTGTGGTAGAAAAGGGGCATCAGACAAATCTGGGCAAATGTTGTTTAGGTTAAAGATGTCAGAAATCTGGTTATTACTGATTAAATGTCACCTCATCACAAAAACTGACGGAGAGGAAGGAATGTTCTGTGTGGTCCAGAGCTGGCTCACGCAACTCAGCCGACAGACAGCCGGAGCTCAGCCCAGCAGACATGTAGGGTGCTGACTCGTCTTTTTCCTCTCTTCTCTATCCTTTTTGTCCTGTCTGTTTGTCTTGCTCTCTGTCCGTCTGCTGCTGACGCGTCCTGATGGCAGATCCCTTCGTACCAACGGCCATTCTGGGTGAGGCTCCTTTCTTTTGCTTTCTCTGTAGGACAGACAAACTGACCTGCACAGTCAGACAGGCAGGAAGTGGACAGACAGATAAATAGGGAGTGGACAGACAGGTGAGACAGGTGAAAGCGAGGAAGGAGAGAAAGAGAGAGTGATACTCTGGCTTCCATCCATCCCTGCTTGCTTCTCGTTCGGCTGCTTTGGATTCTTTTTTGTTGTTGTTGTTTTCTGAAGATTTCAAGTTTTTATTCATTTTTTATTATTTTTCCCACACTCCACCCATCAAACAGTTATTTTTTATATTATATTCCCTTTTGTTTTCATTGCTCTTAATTTCAGATTTCTTTTTCTATTGTCAGTTGTTCTTGATATTCAAATTGTGTTACTTCTTTTTTGGCTTTTTTTTCCCCCCATGAGGTTAAAAATATTTTTGACTGTTTTCTTTTTTTAATTTTTACTTGATTTACATCCTGTTTCTTTTTATTTTGTTTTGTTTTATTTCTTATTTATTTATTTATTTGTTTAAAAAGAAGGTGGGCTTCACTCCATCCCCGCATCCACAACATTCCTGCGTGTCGTGTTGACGTCACGTCTGTCTGTGACCTCCAACCTCTGCATGGACACAACACGCCCTCGTGGACTGGGGGGAGGAAAACAAACAAACAAACAAACAAACAAACAAACAGTGAACACAACAGAGGAGGTCTTTGCCCTGGATGTTTTGTTGGTGATTGTTAGACATTGTGGATTTCTGGGTTTTTAGCTGTTAAACATGAAAAGCGCAAGAATTAAAAAAAAAAAAAAGGTATAAAGAATGATTTTGTCAACCAATCGTTGATTTTATCTATTTATATATATTATTTTGTATTACTGGATGTGAATGTTCATCCATAAGAGTGTTGCAATCCTTATTGGTTTTCATCATCCATCATTCTCTTTTAGAGGGGAAAAAAACATCTCTTGAAGTGACTAAATTACCTAATTAGTTCGTCAACAGCTGCCATGCCCACCTTTGATGTCATCACAGGCATCATCCAAGATAGAGGAGTCTTGATTTGCAGTTCAATTCATTTTAACTGGAAAAAAAAAACCTCATTCATCCCAGCCAACATCTATACATGGGCCTGAAATGGGTATATCATAAAGGTCCTGTTGGGGTGGCTTTCTTATCTGGGCCCAGATTGATCACAGGTGAAAATGTGCAACACAAATTAACCATTTAATTGGGAAACAATATGGAGCCCTGCTAGTGCCAAGTTTAATCTTATATCAAATCCACATGGACGGGTTAATAACAGAACCCAAGGATACTTCCTTATGGGACCATTTTTCTGTCTACTTATTGTCCGCGTGGGCCCCACTTACAAATATCGACTGGGACTCAAGATTAAAAAACATGTTCAGGGGTTTGGGAGTTTCTGCGCTCGTTTGTCTCAGTCTTTTAGTTAACACCTTTTAATCCTACTCTGTGTGTGTAGAAGTGCTCAGAAAAAAGCAGTTGGAATGACTAGATCACTCCTGGAGAGTTGTTAAAGTCAGATGTGAAGCTAAACAGATTTAAAAGATGTCAAGATGGTACCACTGGTGTTGGGCTGTGGTTTTGAGGTTATTTTCAGTTTATTGGAAATTATTTCAGTTTAAGACATTAGATCTTAAACCTTTGAAATAACCTTACACCCAGATGTGAGATGGGTGTAAGTGCTAACTGTTTCTGACTTTGGACCCTGCCAACAGAACAGATGGGGACAGCACCACCAGTGGTGCTACCCTCTCATTTGAAGAAACAGTTGTGCCAACAAAAGACTGAAATGTGTGAGGGGACACTTTACAGGCATTCCTGGCAGTGTTTCCTCTGTTGATTGATGGGAGTTGGAGTTTGATTTAAATTATGAGGTTAATGTCAAAATAGATTAACCACTGAGGTGATCTAACGAGACCCACATTGGAGATCACTCCACTTCAGATGTGATTGACTCTGCAGAGGAAAAAATAGCAGAATAGAAGGCTTTCATGATCCTAGGGGTGCTTTCACACCTACAGGCTTTAGTTTGTTTCAAACAAACCCAGCTTCAGTATCCTGCTTGGTGTGGTTCATTTCAGCTGGCGTGAACACAGTAACTGAACAGTCCAGTGCATCCAAACATCATCTTCAGAATGATTATTTGGCTCAGGGGATAAATGTCTGTGTTTGTTCACACGAAGCAAGCAGAATGTTTTTTGTCGTAGAAACATCTGACAAATAAGTGGTGACGACATTCTCATTTGACTTTTAAGCGCTGAATATAGTTAAAGTTTGTTAAACTTTTATCTGTGTGTAAAAAGAAACTGAACTTAGTTCACACACTTATCAAGATGAGAACCAGCTTACTAAGGTGTGAAAGCATCCACAATGACAACATAAAAGGTTCCTTCTAGAGGGGTCCTGAAGTTTCAGGAATCATTTTATTTAGTTTTTTTGTTCAGACAGCTGTTGGTGATAGACATATTGACAACGTTGTTCATGTCCTACCAAGTACAGTCAAGTCCAAAGGTTAGTTTCCCCTGTCTTAATCCTATGTTGTTGTTGTTTTTATCTTTGTGTGTAAAAACATAATAAAAAAAAACATCTGATTTGTAGTGGGTCTAAGTAGGTGGCAAATACAACCTCAGACAAATAATTGCTTTGCTTTCATCAAACATGGAGCTGAGCATTAAGGCCAAGCAACTCCATATTGACTTATGGCCTTATCTGAACAATCGTTCCAAAAGTCTCTTGGTTTGTTCAGATGTAGATTTGCAAACCTCAGTTGTGTTTCAGTGTTCTTTTTAGACAGAAGATTCTTTCTCCAAACAAATCATACTTATTCATCCATCCCTCCATCCATCCATTAACGTAAGCTTATCCTGGTTTGGGTCGCAGCAGCCATGGCAGAATGGCCCAGGCAGCCCACTCTCCAGCCACCTCCTCTGGGAGGACAATAAGGCATTCTCAGGCCAAAAGAGAAATATGATCTTTCCAGCATGTCTTGGGTCTGCCTTGTGAAACAACTCCCCAGGGAGATGTCCAGGAGACATCCTGACCAGATGCCTGAACCACCAAAATTGGCTTCTTTGGATGTGCTGGAATGGCTCTACTCCAAGTCCATCCTAGATGGCTGAACTTCTCATCCTATCTCTAATGGAGAGTTCCCACCACCCTTTGCAGTCAATGGCTCCAGCCATTTCAATTCACAGTCTTGTTCTTTTGGTCACTACCCACAGTTCATGACCAAAGGAATATAGATCATCTGATCAACAGAAAGTCTTGCCTTGTAGCTTTACTCTCTCTCCGCCACATTAGACTACTACTGATTCTGCACTAATGAAGATGTCGCATGGATCCACATTGATCCTCCTGAATATAAGGTTTGACTATCAACTCGACTATTTTCCTCAGCACCTCTTCATAGACCTTACCAGTGAACTATGATGCGGATGGAGCCACGACCCCAGTCTGCCAGTCCAGAGCGACTGCCCCCAATATCCAAACAATGTGGCAGAGGCATGCCAACACCTCCCCAACATCCAGAGCCTTGGGGAACTCAGGACGGATTTCATCCACCCCTAGAGCCCTGCCACCATGAAGCTATTTAACTACTTCACTGACCTCAGTTCCAGTAATGGCCAAGCCCTTCCCAGTCCATAAACTCAATTTCCTCCGTGAAAGATGTGTTGGCAGTATTGAGAAGATCTTTGACATATTCCTTCCACCATTTGTCAACATCCCTAGGTGAATTGAACCCCACCTTTACTATACAACATTTTGGTAAAGCACTGCTGGCCCAGATCAAGTTAATGGTTCGCTAGAATCTTCCTGGAGCCAATAAGAAGTCACTTTCCATCAACTCACTGAACCCCTCCCATACTCACTTCAGTTTTTGCCTTGGTAGTTGCCATGGCTGCAGTTTGCTTGGCTTGCAAGTACATGTCTGCTGTTTCTGGGGTACCACAGGCTAACCTAGCTCGATAGGACTCCATCTTCATCTTGACCACCACTGGATTCAAGGATTGCTGCCACAGCAAGCACCAGCTGCCTTGTGGCCATAACTCCAGGTGGCCACCTCAACAATGGAGGCTGGGAATATGTCCTATTCAGACTTAATGTCCCCATTGTCCCTTGGAATATAATTGAAGCTTTGTTGGAGGTAAGAGTTAAAGAGCCAAATCCTTTGAGGAAACCCTCACAATAAATCTAAGACCTTCCAGGTCTGTTTGTATCTTCCCCTGCCATCTGATCCAACTCACCACCAGGTCGTGATTAAGAGACAGCTCATCTCCACTCTTCACCCACGTGTCCAAAACATACAGCCATGGGTTCAATGACACGACTCTGAAGTCGATCATTTAATTACAGCCTAGAGTGACACTCATGGACAATCTTCTGTTCAAACGTGGTGTTTTTCTCATAGACAAAGTGTGGCACAGATGTCCAACAACAGAACACAGCTTGGATTCATTTCAGATTCATTCCAATAACACTCTTCCCAGCAGTAAAGGGGTAGATACTTAGCATGACCCATGTTTTCTTTTTTTAATCTTTTTTTTTTTTTTTTTTGCCGTAATGTTCCTGTTAAATAAGTAATGGTATGGTGAGAAAATGTTACATATTGTTTCTCTAAGGTTGTATTTGCCTAATACGAGTACCTACTGGGATGTAGTGATTTTTGTTGTATACACACAAAAACAAAAAATAAATGAATAAACAAACACATGATTAAAAGAGGGGTTACTAACTTCTGCATACATCTGTACTTATGCAGGGGAAGACTTTCAGTAGATGGTAACTGTGACAGGGGTCTAAGTAGTGGAAGCACAGATGGGAAAGAGGTGATGGAAGCTTTAGTTCACTGAAAAGAGGACATTTGTGGAAACATTTCTTCAGATACGACATGAAATATCCAGCCACCTTCTCTGTTGCTAATGATTAGAAGCTGCAAACAAAAAGAAATGAAGACACTGGCTGTGTATTAAATAATAACTTCTGATTTAAAACATAACTTTTTTAGGGGCATAAAAGAGAAAATTTTGTTTTGTTTTGCTTATAGGAAACAAGATTTATTTACTTTTTTAAATTTAGACACTGTAGTGCAACAAATGTCTTTCTGTGTATCAGAGGTGTCTGCTAAGATCCAATATTAAAGCTTGCTCTAAAATTGCTGCTCGAATGATTAAACTTACAAGTGCCAAAAGAGAAATGCTAAAAGCAAACTGTCACCCAGCTTTCGTTTCTCCTCTCTCCTCTGGCAACATATACTGTCTGCAGGCTAGGGATGCTAACGTTAGCCAAGTCCTACACTCAGAGTGCAGTTGTCCAGGTTAATGTATACATTTACTGCTAGCAGTTCAAATAGACCTATGACAGTGTTTAACCCATGCTAGCTGTGTGTTAGCAGCAAACTAGCTCAAATCCAGGCTAAAGCCAAAGCTAAAGTTGTTTCTTATCTCGTGTCTCCTCTCTCTTCTTCTTTTTTTCTACCTTTCTCTGTGTAAAGTGCCCATTAATGGTAAGTGGTTAAATTTGGGGCTCAATGGGAGGGCTAATGTTGGGGAGGTGTTTGTCTCATCTGCGCATGGAGCCACACCCACCACCTGCTGTGATGTCATCAGTTAGCGAGGCAAAGCATTCTTTACCCTATGTGAAATTCCAGCTCCTCCCACCATTTCACCTTGAACCAATCAGCTTTCAGCATCTGTCCTCCTCTGACTGGTTTGCCGTTTTTGTCACAATGGTTGTTTCATTCATCCAGTCACAAACCTACATGTCCCTCACATCGCCCATCTCCTTGCCATGAGTGTTTGGGCTGTTTAGGATAGAGTTTCTGATTGGTCAGTATGCCCCCAGGCTAGCCAATAAGAACAGAGTTAGAGAGTGTAGTGGAAGGTATGTCCGCCGAGTCTTTGCAAAAATGCTCGCAAAGGAGTCCTGGACAGTTACTCAAAGGTCTGAAATCCAGTTTAACAACTGTTTACCAAAGAGGTTTGTTCTGTTCCAGGACTCTGAACTGTGCTCTTTTTACACTGCAGCTCTAAGAAACTGGACCAGTTCTGGACTAGTGCAAAGGCCACACTGGATCTGGACTAGAAGTGGACCAATACTCTGGCCATTCTCTCACGGATTTAGACCAATACTCAAGCGATGATGTACTGAAGCTTGGCCAGTGACATAAATTAGGACTGAAATTTGAAATGTCTCATTGCTCATTAATTAATGATAAATTATTGATAGCAGCAGTGTGAAAAGAAACCATCATCATTCTCTCTCCAGACATATGATCTGATGTCATGTGATGTATGTGTGCCATTCATCTGTTTTGTCATGATAACAGCGTGGCAGGATGTGGACCAGGGCTTCTTATTGGACAGATTAGTGAGAAATAGTTTAATTCTGGAAGACTCTGTATGGTTTCATTCTCTCTGTTGGTAAAAACACACTTTTGGTTC
>JBAMYA010046801.1:0-10798 GCA_037176975.1 Arrhamphus sclerolepis | reverse complement strand
TTTAGACTGATGTATTCTCAGTTTAGACTAGTTTACTCTGGTTTTAGATTGGTTTATATTGGTTTTAGACTGTTTTACTCTAATTTTAGACTGATGTATTCTCAGTTTAGACTAGTTTACTCTGGTTTTAGATTGGTTTATATTGGTTTTAGACTGTTTTATTCTATGTATTCTCAGTTTAGACTAGTTTATTCTGGTTTTAAACTGGATTATTCTGGTTTTGGACTAGTTTATACTGGTTTTAGACTGGTTTACTCTGGTTTTACACTTGTTAAATTCCATGTTCTAATATTTGCTGCTCAAAAGAAAGAATCAGAGAACAGAATTGTACCAGTTCAAGCTTTATTAATATGCACAATATTTTTCGGCCGAATGTTCACTCCTGACATCAACAAGTGGTACCAGAGAGTGGACACAGGACAGTGATTTTCTCTTGTCTTTATACCTAAAAAACGGAGGAGGTTCTGTGTGGGGTCTCTAGCCTTATCGGATGAACCTGTCAATGTTTTGAATCTGTTCCTGTTCATTGCTTTACCTAAACAATGAGAGACTCAAGTCAGCAAGTTTAAGCAGTCAACAGAATTTGTGAAAAACAGGGAGGATCCTACTCCAAAGTAATCACTCAGCAGTTGCAAAATGTAGAATCTTTATAGAAACATTTAAGCCATTTGATCAAATCTTAACAAACCGGTTTATATTGGTTTTAGACTGGTTTATATTGGTTTTAGCCTATTTAATTCTCAGTTTAGACTAGTTGACTCTGGTTTTAATCTGTATTATTCTGGTTTTGCAGTAGTTTATACTGCTTTTAAACTGGTTTACTCTGGTTTTACACTGTTTCTGTTCTAGATTTTATATATATATAGATGCACACACACACACACAACACACACATATTGTTTTATGTGATTCTTCAAATCACACGGAGAAATCAGATTAATTTAAACACAGGTTTTGCCAACGCGCTCATTCAAGCAGTTGGCTATGGCCAAACCAAATCTGCTGCATTACTGCAGAGGGAATATTATCATGTTGCTGATGCCAGATAATGAATACATATTAATGTAGAAGATTACAATCCTAATCGTTTTACTTTTGTTTTTGTTTTGTTTTTTGTTTTTTGTTTTTTTAAATCAAGTCTTCAGAACACTCGAGACTAATCCTGCAGCCATATTTCAGCTTTAGGAAATTCTTTATGGTTACCCCTCGTTACCTGTTTTTTTTTTACCCTCTTTCTGAACTATATCAGCTGCGAGTTAACAAATACCTCTTTATTTGGATTCTTTTACTTATTCATAGATAGTGCTGAAAACAAATATTTTCATAAGTTAAAACAATGCTCTGTTTCATGCCCAGTCTTGTAGTTTTTCAAATTTCATTTAGCAGGTAAATTGGGATCATTTTGATACACTAATGCAAGCCAATCAAGGCACTTACAATTACATAATTGGGGTGGATTTGTGTTGTTTTTTTTTGTTTGTTTTTTTGGACAACTTTTGCAGTGTTTTGGCTGGAAATCACCAGCTGGATCTGAAACACTGGTAGACAGTGGAATGATTTCACAATCATTGGGATAACTGGACCGTTGTTTCAAACTGGAAAAAGGGGTACCCTGTTCCCCCCGTCCCTCTAGGATTTTAGATTTCACTCATTAAGTATAGATGATGTAAAATACACTCATGTTTGAAACCACGTGATAATTTCACATTTGTGAGCTCTAAATGTTTAGTGTTAGCATATACATTATTGTTCATATAATTTCTGATATTTCTTTTAAACTGGAATCAAAACACTGCAATCTAGCTAAACAGTTTTGATTGTATAAGATTTATATCTGCATGTCACTTTATTTTGCTGTTTCTCATTTGTTCCTAATTTCACTGCTTCGTTTCATTATTTGAAAACAATAGAAACGCAGTCCAAAAATATTTAAAGGATTTAAAATAAAATAGTCAGTCGCAATTATGTAAATGATGTAAAGTACACATTTATGAAGAGATTTAGCAAATCTGATTATTTGGAAAAATATTAACTCACTGAATGGCTGAATACAAATTTGCCTTTTGGCAGTTCAAATGGTTTTATTGACCAGTGTGTTTTCCATCTGTTAGCCTTTTTCTGGAGCACAAATGAACTTGTCTTGACTTTAAGATTTTAGAAGAACATGTGAAATCATTCACACTGTGTCAGACTATGGTGCAAATGTATCAAACTCAAGAAGGCAAGAGTGTGCAAATACAATCATAAACTTCTAACTATAACATTTTTGAGGAAATTTCAGTGTGACTGTCCATTGATTTGGTACTTACATCAAAAATTGCAAATGCTTTTAAAAGATTTGACAAATAAAAAGTTTGCAAATTTTTCTTAAGACTTGTGATTTTTGTAAAATTAATTTTTAGGATTTTAGGACCAAAGTTTGAAATTTTACAAATGTAATTTAATATCAAAATGTTACAAAAAGTTCATATTTTCCAACAAAAACAAAACCAAATTAGCTTTTTTATGAAAAAAGTCAACTTTTTTTTTTTTTTTTTTTAAATCTTGATTATACAAGGAAAATTGTGATTTTAGTTCAAAAGCCTTAATTTTATGATATAAGGTGCAAATTTTGTCACAAGTGACTAAAAATTTCCTACAACTTTTAAATGAAGCAAGAGCATACCTCACAGCTCAAGACTCAGACTAGGTCTCCTCATCAGACATCTGCAAACTCCAAACAATATGTTATTCGTCTCATTTAATGTGATGGACATAACAGAGCTAAGGAATGATTTTCCAGTAACCTGTTTATCAACTATTCCAGTTCACTTGCTGAAACTGGTTCATCTTGTTGGCTAATGTAAGATGATACTTTGCAGCATGATGCAAATGAGACAAAAGTTTAGAAGCTTAAGTATAGATGATCACAACCGGATGTTTGTTAATCTTTTGGCTCTGGGTCATACAATGCTGCTGCCTCAGGTATGTCAGTCAAAAAGTTGGAATATTTTTAATTTTATGGAGATTTAATTTGGTCTAATGTGTCCAACAGTTGTTCTGGAGGAGCAGTTCATGAAAAAAGGGCAAATTCACTGTCGCCTGGGCAATCATAGCCTATGCGTGTATAAAGCCTTGCGTTTCTGCCTCCTAGATTATTTCTAGAACTTAAGTTGTTCCTGTATTTATGAGATGACCCATTTTTACAGATTCCTCTCACCCATATCTTGCTACTTGCTATAAATGGTACAGTCTTTACATGAATGTCAGTTCCAATTAAAGTCGAATTTTTTAAGAGAATCCTGTTCAATGTGCATCTCCATCCTTACCCACCATGTGGATGTTAAAAGTTAAGGTACATCAGACGAAACGCTGAGAATGGCTTTTCCATTTTTACATGCAAGTCTTTTAGATGTATTTTTTTCTATTATTTATTATTAGCATTCAGATGCCTTTTAGTGCAATGCCACAGAGCTCTGACATCAGCAATAATTTTAGAGCAGAAACTGTTGCTGCCCACCAATCTGGGAAGTCTCAAAAGGTCATTCTACAGTGAGAAAGATTAATCACAAGTAGAAAACATTCAATATGTCAGTCTTCCTGTGAGTGGATGTCCCAGCAATTTTCCCAACAAGATCAAATTGAGTAATGTTCAGACAAATTGCAAAGAGTCCAATAGCTATATCTTAATCTCTTCAGGCCTCAGTTAGAACGTTAACCAGGGCCAGGACAGTGATACCAAACAAGTACCCGGGAAAATGTCATGCAGACACAGGCAGAACATGCAAACTCCACACAGAAAGACCAGCTGGACTAGATTCAACTAAATCTTCGAGCTGTGAAGTGTCAGTGCTAACCACTAGACTACTGTGCTGCCGTCATAGGAGGACCCAGCATCAACATGGAAGGACCCACCATCACCATGGGAGGACACACCATCACCATGGGAGGACACACCATCACCGATTATCTCTAAATGATCTACGACAATATGAAACTGAGATAATAAACACAGGCTGAAGATACTCAGTGTACAGTAGGACTACCCCCCAGCAGCAAGAAGTGGTCTTAGAGACTACAGAGTTAAAGGCTTTATTAAGACTAGCCTTAAATGTAGAGAGGGCGTCTGCCTCCCAGACCGAGGTTGGGAGTTGACTCCACCATCGAGGAGCCTGATAGTTAAAGACTCTGCCACCCTTTCTAGACATAGAGACTCTTGGAACAGCAAGTAAACCTGCATTCAGGGAGTTAAGTGTTCTGCTAGGAGAGTGTGGGATGATGAGGTTTTTCAGATATATTAGCGCTTCATCATTTAAGGTTTTGTATGTAAGAAGTAACATTTTGAATTAGCCAATGTAATGAGGCTAGAACTGGTGACATCTGATCTCTACACCCAGTTCTGTTTAATACTCATGCTGCAGCATTTTTGACCAGTTGAATGTTTTTAACACGACTGTTTGCATAGCAAGAAAGCAATGCATTACAATAAGAGGTAACAAAGGCATTGATTAATTTTTTTGCATCCTTTTAAGTTGTGATGTTTCTAATTTCCCTGTTCTCCTGTTTCCTGTTCAAGCTTGAAGAGAAATACAGAGAAAATGACAATCAATTAACAAGCAAACAGAACAAATTGTGATTGCTATTTGAGCCCATTTTACAGACTAATGTCAGCATGCTGTACAAAGGACTTGCAATACTAATACTTTGGAAGGATGAGAATAATTTGCAGAAAGATGATGACTGGTGATTCTGCCTTATCCACAGGCCGACTCTGTTGTGCAGTAAGTCATTTGCTATAGATTCTGCACAATTACCTTTAGAGGTTGACATATTTCATGCCCACGCTTGTCGAGCCAGAGCACCACGGAGGGTTTTTGTTCATAATTAGCCATCAGTAAGACTTGAATCTCAGTATCAAATGACAATGGTTGTTTCTCTGCCTATGAGGTCACAGATTGTAGTAGCTTTTTCTTTCTTTTTTTTTTTTGATTCATGTAGAAATTAATTTCTCACAATGGTGTACAAATAAAGAAGTATTGTTCTAAAAATCATTTTGATGACCCAAAATTGGCAAGAGAGGATGAAAAAGATGCTAGAGGCACAAGTTGAGGATGGAGATATTGTCGTGTGCAGTGTAAACAGTGTTGTGTGTGTGTGTGTGTTTTTCTGTGGGAAGGAGGGGGCAGCTGAGCAGGAAAGATATAAAACGAGAGAGACAGAAACTTATTAAGTATCCATATCCACACATACATCACTGAATGACTCCCTGGCCTGCAGGAAACCATCCACCCACCTGGCATCTGATAATTACACTTCATTAGGTGAGCGTGTAGTGGTGAGAGAGGAGAGGCTGATGACTGAGGGCAGCGTGAGAGCTGGGGAAAACAGTAGGAAACACACCGGGGCAATATCATGTTTCAAAAGGGTCGTGGGAATATGATAATGTAGGAAGGAAATGCAAGAGTTGACTCAGGTGACATGTAACCCACTCTGCAACTGGAGGAAAGATTTGTGTGAGTTGTCTGTGTTTGTGTGACTCCATGAATGTGTACGTGGGTAAATTTATTCATGCTCAGGGGTCTGTATTTATTGGCTTGGTTTAGTGTCACATGCAGACAGACAGGTCTGCCCTGACAGAGAATATAATAAGGTTCTGTGGAAACACACACACACACATATATCCTGCAGCTTGACATTTCCACCTTGGTATTTTCTTGCACTGGCTATACTGTACCCAAACCCTATACATCATGTGACGCAGCACTTATAGAACAACGCCGGCGTGCTGCAGCTCAGAGTGCTGCAGTAAGATTTCAAAGACTGACAGCCACGTGAGAACGTGTCCATATGGAAACATCATTCACACTGTGAGCTTGTTGAAGAGTGGCTGAGCAAAAATCGCCACAAATCCTTGATTTCCCAGAAGTGCGGGGCAGAATCGGGAGAGATCCCTATATCTGCGTGTAGTTATGTGTGAGCTGTCATCAGAGAGAGGGAGTGAAAGGTGGGGACTGAAGTATTCCTCCAGCGGGAAGCATTGATTTTCTGGCCCAGCATGGGGATGTGGGAAATGTCAGCCTCTAATTGAGTTGATAAAACCGTTTTGAGTCTCAGATGTAAATATGGTTTCCCCCACAAAAGGCCACTGCATTAAACAACACCCCTTGGGATGTCCATGAGGAATGAAAGGCCCCCTTATTTGTGTGTGTGTGTTAACATGTGAATACTTTAATGCATGTTGAGTTGCATCTGCAAGGTGAAGGCACACTGTCATGGAGCACAATCTTTCCTTCGCTGTGAATTAGTAGAGAAGCTTGTTAGGATGACGAGATTTTGTTTTGGCAGGGAAGGTGGAAATGGAGATTGTGAGCACGATGCAGAGGTCACATCCATTAGAGGTGTAGAGGGTGAATTAAAAAAAAAAAAGGATGAATGAAGCCTCTGCTGTCCCTGCTGATTAGTAGTTTGATATGCAGAGAGGACAAGGAACTTACTGGCTGCCTTCAGTGGAAATTTACTTTCATGTTAAAGAGACAGTCATCTGTGCTGCTCTATATCAAATATATAAAACTCAATGTCTGTGGGCTGAATCCGACCCATCACTTCATTTCATCTGGTCCATGAGAGGGTGCAAAACCGTCATATGCTTATGACTACATTAGTGAGGAAATTCCAACGCAACTGCACCTTTGAATCAGTACTGACATCAAAAAGTGGAATAACCAAGGTGGAGAACAGCTGGTTTATGTGAGAAAGTCACGATTTAGTATATGTTTGAGGAAATTTGACAACAAAAAGTTGCTAATTTATGTCAAAACTCATGAAAAAGTCACAATTTTCTGACATTTTTGATTGTACGATAAAAGGTTTTGGTTGCATTAAAAAGAAAATCAATCTTGCAAAATTTAAACTTT
The DNA here is from genome assembly GCA_037176975.1 of Arrhamphus sclerolepis. NCBI lineage: Eukaryota > Metazoa > Chordata > Actinopteri > Beloniformes > Hemiramphidae > Arrhamphus > Arrhamphus sclerolepis. The sequence goes on along the minus strand of JBAMYA010046801.1, from coordinate 3,905 downwards.
TACAGCACAATTTTCTTTATATAAATGTATATGTGCGTGTATGTGTATACAATTTAAAAAGAATTGATTTTTGGAAAAAATGCAAAAGATTGCGAAATTTGCAATTTTTCTACTAAAATTTGCCTTATAAACAATAAGAGTCCCTTTTTTTTTTTTTTTTAGGAAATCTGATAATATACTGTAGCTGGCTCAGAAAATAACAAATCATTGGCCAGAGTTTGAGCCTCTGCTCTATGTGAACAATCATTTTTTATTTGTTTGTTTTTTTAAACCCATTTAGTTATGCCTATTTATGGTACCAAAGCCAGTGTCCCCTCATTGTCCCTCCAAGATACAGAACAACTTTAACATTAAAATTAAAAAAATGTGAAGAGAAAGCATCTATAGGGCTCTGTACTCAAAATTATGGAAAGTTAATTTGATAGTTTCATGCATTACATCCACATGGGCACACACTTCCGACATTCATGTGTGTGTAAAAGGTAATGCTGATATAATTAGGCAGACAGCTATTCGTATAGGGAATGCACACTCCTGAACACACACACAAAGACACACAGTACCTCCCTGGTAATTAAGAGTATTAATTACAAGCGTAGATGTCCCTATGAGGCTCTGTATCACTCACAGACTGGCACACAGCAGGGTTCTCATTACTTTATCTCACTACACCATCACCACTTCTGTCTCCCAGTCTCTCTGGTTAAACATGCATACATCCTGTTGAAAATACACCTGCTGGATAAACAAATGTTAGCTAATTAGTCAGAAACTGATATCTGGCCATAGGTTAAAACCCAGTGACTTAAAAATCCACTTCATGGGGGAAATGTGTTCACTGTAGTAGTTAATATTTTTGGTCTGGTGCTCCTCAGGCTCACATTTTTTTATGAAGAGGCAACAGCTCAGTCTTCATTTGTGCCTTGTTTTGTAAATATTATTGCACAAGCTGTAACTGTAAAATCACTAAACTGCAGCCGGACCTGACCAGACATGTTGGTCAAAGTATCTCATGAGCGACTGCTGACCTGTAGGCCTTTCACAAAAAGATGCACATCCTGCTTGAAAGAGATTGTTGCATATCCCTTTCCGCTGAACTAACCTTGCGCTCTGGCACGAAACTGTGATAAATATGATTCATTTGAAGGTGCCTGACATCAATTTTGAAGATATTTTACAGTTGATTCCCAAATGTCACAGTTACTTGCATGCTAAAAGACTGCACCTGAGTGCTGCTTCTGCAGAAACTCAGATATCGCATAAGAGGAACCTGTGAACAACAGAAAGATGGCAGTAGAGAGGATATGAGCTGACTAGCAAATTATACTGTAATATTGTAATATTTAAAAAAATAAAAAATAAAAATGAATAAGAAGCATAGATCTTGCTCTAGTTCACACCAGCCATTAGTGCATATGGGTCAATCTCAAGGCCCGCGGGCCAAATCCGGACTTCAACTTCATTTTATCAGTCCAGCCAGAGCATGCAAAGACAAGATCTCAACGCGACTGCCCATTTGATTTGGTTCTGACATCAAAGTGGAATAATTGAGGTGGCGAGCAGCTGGTTTCTGTCAAAAGATTTTACACCAGAAAGTTGCCCATTTCTGTCGATTTTGTGATCTTTGCAAGATCATCCTTTTTATACCAAAAACCTCCCTGTTGTGCTCACAGGAGCTCCAGGTTCAAATCCTGGTTGTGTCAGGAAGGACATCTGGTGTAGAACTTGTGCAGGTCTATGGCAACCCTGAATTACAGAGCTCCTGAAAAGAAGACACACATCCCTGATATAACATAATTAAATGTTAAAATTATTTAAAAAAAAGCAAATTTACAATTTGCAATTTTATGTCACAATGTTTCAAAAACTTAAAAACTTCCATAAATAAATAAATAAATGTGTAGTTTTATGTTAAAAAGCCTAAATTTTTTGGGCTCAGTGATTTTATGATAAAAAGTCTTAATTGTTGGAAAAAAAAATCAATCAATCTTGCAAAATGTGAAATTGTACAGTGAAATTAGCTTTTTTCTTTTTTTCACAAAAAGTGAAAACATTTTTTAAATATATGATTCAACGAGAAAAAATTAAAGATTGCAGTTTTTGAAAATTAGAGATTTTAAAACAGAAATCCACTTTTTTCTGAAAAAAAAACAGAATATTGTGAATTTTCGTTATTATTACAACTAAAAGTTATGCTGTTTTAAGAAAAAAGTCAGTCTGGCAAATACACAGGAAAAAATTCAGATTTTAGTATAAAAGCCTGAATGTTATGATAAAGGTTTAGTGGAACTGGAGAGGCTGTTTGCATTTTCTTTCTTTTTTTTTCAAACTAGCAGGAAATCTGAAAACAGCTTGTTGAGAAAACAAAGAATAACTGGCCCTTTAATGGTAACCATGGTGATGATGTGGCTCTGGATGAAATAAGAGTTTGACACCCCTACATGAGGATGTTACATCGTCCTCATAGCACTGGTACCAAAATGGGAAGGTTCCACATCCTGAACACAAAGATCCGCGGTGGCGACTCGTAAAAAGGAGAAAGCCAGAAGCAGTTGGATTTACATTCTGCTTCATTTCTATTCAGTGGCTACCATGGAGTACATCTATTTTAGGGAGTGTTTTCCACTGGATAAAATGAGGGTTATTGTGGGTGGTTTATGACCAGGTAATCTTCACACTCATATAACTGCGCATATGTGAGGATGTGTATAGTTATGCTGTTGTGCTGTATGGCCTACAATACAGCATTCTCTTTTGATGTATGTGATATTTACACAATGCAGCTATCACATTATTATTGATTCATTCATTTGTCTTGTGATTTGTTGATAAATGTCTGCGTTGTTCTGCTCTCTTGCAGTCGATGGCTGCACGGATTGGTCGGTGGACTACCTGAAGTATCGGGTGCTCCAGGGCGAGCCGGTGCGGCTCAAGTGTGCCCTGTTCTACGGTTACATCCGGGCCAACTACAGCCAGGCGCAGAGCGTGGGCCTCAGCCTCATGTGGTACCGCAGCTCCGGCCTCGGCCACAGCGACTTTGAGGAGCCCATCTCGTTTGATGGCGTGCGGATGAGCAAGGAGGAAGACGCAATCTGGTTCAGACCTGCTGATCTTCAAGATGTGGGCCTCTACTCCTGTGTTTTACGGTAGGACCTTGGGGAGAGGAGGATGTATTGATGTACATATGTATGCACTGATTCAGCATTTTGATGTTTTAAATTCTTTTTGTTTTGCTCTCAAGTATATTTGAGCATGTTTAGTAAGTGCTCTGGCTTTTACATGAAACATATAGACCTTTCCATCAGAGACCATACTTCATTAAACAACATATGCAGATCTTCATTTCACACAGTTTAATAAAGCCTGTTAAAAACCTCTTGAAAGCCTAAAGTGGCAAAAAACATGAAAAGAATGTCTTAGAACTTTGAGCCTTTAGTTTTTCTAATTCTAAATTAACACTGCCTTTGATTATTGACAATTCCCTCTAACAAGTCTTTGCTCTTATTCAAATGTTGCATTTGAAATCCAGGGATGCCTCCAGCTCTAAGATTTTCATTCCACATTAGCTGAAGGGGGATTTCAAAACTCTCAGAAGCAGTAGTCAGAATACTTCTCTGAGCTGAAATATTTCTTATTATTTATTTCTGTAGGGGAATTAGTTTTGGAAGCACATGTTGCAGCACAAACGACCCAAACACCTCAAGCCCCCCTCCCAGAAAAAAACAAAAACAAAAACAAAACAAAACTTTCTTGGCTTCCCAGATGATTTCAGATATGCTTTTCAGTAATATCTGGTACATAACACTAAATGATATTAGGGGATATGTATGTATCCATCCATCCATTTTCTATACCCGCTATTTCCTGTTCAGGGTCACGGGGGTCTGCTGGAGCCTATCCCAGCT
>JBAMYA010046800.1:0-10799 GCA_037176975.1 Arrhamphus sclerolepis | reverse complement strand
TTAAGATGAAGTGACATTTTCCTCACACTTCAGGCTTGATTCCTAGTCCTTCTCCTGTATCCATGCTCAGAGTGCCTCCTCCATTGATGAAAACTGGTAGATGTTTGATCGATCACGTTACTCAGGTAGAAATATAAACTGTATATTTGAAGAAAAGGTTGGCTAAAGGTTATTCTCTAAACAAGGGAGCGGTCTGCAGGAGCAAGAAGCAGAAATCCAGAGCAGGGGCAGAGAGGAAAGCAATATCACACAATGTAGCTCAAGTGCAAATGGAGTATCTTTACAACTGCCAGGCCACTGCAGTCTATGTTTTGTGACTGGTTCCTGACATTTTACAGCATTCAGAAAGCAATGAGGGATGGAACTCTTCTACTGGTTCAGGTATATAGAGTTTTATGCAGGTTTTAAATAAATCTTATGCATTTATTTATTTATTTTTAAATCAACTGAGAGGTATGAGTAACACTATAACACAGAAAAACAAAGAATTTATTAATTTTAGTTGACAACAGCAATGATGAGCCAATAACTTTTCTTACCTGACAAAAGAGAGTACCCAGGACACACACCATCAACATCTGTACCGCCATCCTTATTAACTGCACTCAGGAAGTCAGTCTGGACAAAACTCTGGCCACTGAAAGATCTGAAGGTCCCCTGTGGCTCTCCTGCACAAAACAGCCAAACACTCCGACTTTCCTTCTCTTTCCTTCTCTGTGTCCTCCTGCAGTCTCTCCCTGTGTGTGTCCCTTCCTTCTTTCCTCTCCCTGCATCTGTCTCTCACAGCTCCACCCTGTCCATTGCTGGGGTATGTCTCACTGCCGTGGGGTAAAAGGGGGTTAGAATTTCAGCAGCGGGCCTCCCATGAACCCCCAGCACATGTGCTGTCACTCACAAGGCCAAGGCAAGAGGGAGAGGGAGATGAAGAGAGAAGCAGTGCAGCTGCTGGCTGTGGAGAAAGAAACAGTAAGTGAAGGCATAAACTTTTTAAAAATTGCTGGGCTTTACAATGAGGCACAAAAGAAAGAAAAAGTAACGAAAGCCAAGCAAGTATTTCCACCCTCTTTGATTCACAAGTCTATTCTCCTACTTACAAATACTTCAAAAATCATAAAAGGAGCCATATAACATTTTGGGTGAAAGGCGAAATCGATTTCTCACCTAGAGTAGTCCATGCAGACAGCAGCTTTGACAAAGTGCTGGGATAGGGAAATGGAAAACTTCAGCCAGTCCCAAATTCTAAAAATAATCAACACTTGTGAAGCTCACAAAATATCACATAAAACATGCTCCAGACTATTAGATAGCTTTGCTGTAAGGTAAATGAACCCATTTCTAATCCTTTTTCCAACAATGTGCCACTGTTTGAAATGGAAAAAAGCCAAAGAACCCAGATACAATTCAGTTCCAGACCATTAAATCCCATTCATAAGCTACTAGAAGAAAGACAACACATCAAACAAACAAGTACCTGGTGGACTGTTTCTTAACGAGGTGGTCAGGTTAATTTAAAACAGGCCAGCTGCACGATCAGGTTTAACAAGAGCATTCCTGTTGGTCTTTCTGAAGAAAAGATGAAGAGGGGTTCACCGTTTTGAAAAGAACATTAAATATTGTAACATGTTTCACAGTGTCTCAAAGTTTCTAATAAACAAAAAAAAAAAAAAAGAAAAGAAAGAAAGATGAATCTAAACTCTGATTGGCTATGATCTCCAGGTCCTTGGGCATCACTCCATGACAGGATGCTGTACTCAAAAACATCTCAGGAACATTTCTGAAAACCACTGACACTGCCGACACCTACCTTTGCTTTCAGAAGAACAAGTTAAAACAAATCCAAAAGAAAAAATAAATAAATGACTTGACTGTCAGTAAAATGTCAACATCTGGGCACCTGCTCATTTCAGATGAATACGATAAAAATGGGAAACTACCATGTCGCCTTCAATATTGAGTCCTTTTCTTTTTCAAAAACATGGACACAACACTATGAAGATTAAAAATGAGGAGAGCTTTTCTCTTTATTACACACAGTTCAAAGGCTAGAAATCCATCGTAGGGGGGTGAGCTGGTGTGCATGACCGGGTTCAACCTGCACATTTGTGAAGGAACCAATAAAAATGAAACGTTTCAAAGGAACGCTTACTGACATCCAACAGCACACAAACTGCTTGACTTCTTGAGATAAAAGACTTTTTTAAATTTACTTGTTAAAGTGCATCAGTATCAATATTAAATGTTCAAGTTTGGGGATTAATTAATGTCTTGCAACAAAAGAATGAACCCACCAGAAGTTCATCCAAATGTTTACCAAACTTAAATTGTGACACAGAAATGAGCACAACTATTTTAACACCGTCAGGCTCTACTTAATGGCACCAAACCCCTCTTTAAAATTCAAAACCTCCTCCGGTCCGGATCATGCTTCACGCTGTAAGGCCGCAAATGTAACCTCTCCCTCTGTTCTGTGTGTCGTGCCCTCACACATTCACTGCATTCAGTCACAACACTTTGATCCTATGCTATTTTGAAGACTCTGTCAAAGCAGAAGATGAAGATCTATGGTTCTCTACAGGGGACGTCAAAGCAGAGATTCCATTTCAGTGATGCTTAAAATCTGACTGTAAGGCTGCCCGTCCGAAGTTCAAGTGTGTTGGGAAACAAATCTGCTGCAGAAAGAAGTTGTTGTGGTTGTTGAAGCTCGGTGGGCAGGAGAAGACATTGATCATTGGACGGAGTGATGGAGAGAATGTTGTCCAGACCTTTTTATTCAACTCCTGTTTCTGTTAGGAAGTCTGCTCGCTGGTGAAAGCTGCAAAAAAAAGAAACATATTCTTATAATTCTCAAGTGTTGTGTAAAACCTCAGATGAACAATGACTCATTGTGCCAAATGTGGTGCATGACAGACTAAGTTCACTGCTTTAATAGGAATTCAGAAGCACCCAGAGGTTACCAATCACACTGACGTGATTAAGCATCTCTATATGAGCGGATGTTTTGGCAGGCATGTTATCATGATACCAAGGACTAAAGACTTTACCAGTGATCTTGGGGAAGCAAGTATAGCTGCCCATCAATCTGGGAAAAATTAAAAGGCCAATGGAGGGATGGATGATGGATGGAGGGATGGATGGATGAATGGATGGATGGTTGCCAAGTAAAGTGCAGACCTCAACCCAACTGAAATGCTGTGGATAAACAAACCAAACAAAATCAACATTGCAAAGAAGAGCAGACCAAAATCGTCCACAAAACGAGAGACTGATAATATCAGATGTTACTTGTTTGATGTTGTTTGATGTTATCAAATTATTACTTCAAATTATTGCTGCTAAAGATGGACCTACAAGTTCACTGAGTCATGGGGGAACTTTAAATTTATTAAACACTACATCTGTATCCTGGATTAGTTTTTAAATAGTAAAATCAAAAAAGGTTATGAACCCAGTCTTAAGACTTTGTAAGAACCAAATGCTTCTTTAAAAAAAAATTACATACAACTTTATAGGTACAACTTTCAAACTGGAAGAAGGAGTACCTCCATTTCACAACTGTATGTTTAGAATTTTTGAATTCACAAAGCCACTTTTATGTGGCTTTATTGTGGATGTTAAACCACGACTTACAAATGCAGAGTTAGTATCACATGCTGCTACTACATACAAAGTAGAGCTGAAACAACTGAGCGTGCTGGCAGGGTGACTGTGCATACTGAGAGGGTGTGTATATACTTTCCTGTGTCAGTGTGGTCATTAATGTGTGTGTGTGTGTGTGTTTGGGAGAGAATTCTGCTATAAAGGCCTTATTTTACAGCACCTGCCACTGTCACTTGGAGGCAATTGGCAGCTGCCGTCCTGCTTTTTTTTTTTAAACTTTCTTCAGTCTCCATTGTTGTGGCAAATTTAATATTACCAATGAGCACCAGAGAGATGAGCTTAGTGAGAAAACGTTTTATCAACAATTTGTGCACAAAAAGGAGAGCAGTCAACACAGCTGCAGAGAACAACAGTGGTGCTCTGAGAAGATACCTCAGAACAGGATCTTTTATATTGTTTATAGTTTACAGGATGACGAATGGTAAACAATCGTCTCTGTTATCCGTGGAGAGTATATGTGTCTTTGTTGAGTCTCAAGAGGACCTCAGGTCCTACCAGGAAGTGCCATCCTGTCTCCTGATTACATGCATAACTAGGCTATTTGACCTATGGTTGATAAGATGTACCAAAGCCTGAAAGATTCTTGTCCATAAGTTAGGTCAATCTGACTTACAGCTGACCATGTGTGTGTGTCAGATGATTCTTAAGAAGAGAATTGCATAGGCATCCAGCCGCCACAGCCGTGTCACAATGTTGTATGTGACTCTCCTCACTGAAACAGTATACCAAACATTTATGCCAGTAAGTCATAAAGCATGTTCCATGTGAGCATTTTAATTGGATTTTATGGTGATACTGTGTCTGGTATATGAAGTGCAGAAGTCGCTCTCACAGCACATAACCACAACTGTGACTGTAAAAGAGAAATGTTCTTACTGTTTAATTGTTAAAGGGTTCAGGTTTCCATCTAGTGATTATTCTATTTTTATTTCTTTTCTTTGATGGTGAGTTGTTCATGGATTATTACAGCCAGTCTTTCCAAAGTGTCTGGCTTTGGACGCAATCTCATAGGGGGCAATTTATTAAAGTAAGCTGGTCTTACTGTTACTTTCTATCAAATCTAGTTTATCTTTCAATGTGAGAATTGTGTATAATACTTTGTGTTGATGTTTCCATGAATATATTTATGTGTTATTCATATTTTGTAGAAAATAGCAGGTATAGATAATGCATGGATGGATGGATATTTTGTAAAAAAGGCTTTGGCCATTCATTTTCTCAACAGTGATTTTTAAATACCATTTTGTATATTATTGGTTCATTTAATTCTGAGCACTGTTAGTAAGGTCAGGCTATTTCATATCTAATAATTCTGTACTTCAGTAAAAATTTCAGTAAGCCCAAGGTCCGTTATCGGTACTCCCAACCATCTGTTATATAAACAAAACAGGTGGAGTGTAGGTTCAGGGTCAGTTTTGATGCGGGTTTGATGCAACTTTGCAGAATGTTTTTTTTAGTTCTTTTATTTATTGTGTTTTTAAGCTGTTTATAATTAGAATTTTTCTAGGACTGGTTTCATTGTGTAGTTACATGCAGCATTGTAATTTCCCATCAACCCTGAAGGCAACTGACAACCTGAGCAGCAGTTAACATACAGGCAACAGGTGTGGCATGCAGGTAAAAAGAAGGAAGCAGAAGCACTGGAGACAGAGAGTTGCAGGACGCAGAGGAGGAGAGACAGAGAGGGCAGCGGGAACAGAGACACGACTAGGACATGATGAGGGCACGTTAAGACGCTGGGGATGGTCAGGAACATGAGAACACATCAAGAAAAAGAGGACTGTGAGGACGGAGATTGGGACAAACAAGGTGGAATGCAGAAACCCCAGATAAGGGATTAGATATTCAAAAAAATTTCCAGCATTTTCATTTTTGTGTATCGAACCATGACGTCAATGTTTCATATCGAACCAAACCATGATTTTTTTGTATTGTTTTACCACAAGTAGTTGTTTTTAGAGTCCTAGGGCTTCATAAATCCCTAGGTGGCGTTGTCGGTCTTCTTTTAAACTTTTTAAATTATTTTTCGTTTGTCTTTTAGTTATATTTAAGTTTTTATAACTGGTGGTTTTAAATTGGCCAGGCGACTCATCCCACATCATTCTATCATTGCAACACCATTTTGTACCTTTTTTTTAACATAAGGAACTTTTCATGGGGACCAAAATGACACGAATCAAAGCAGTTTTGAGTTTGAAGAGAGTGTGTTTGCAACAAAATTGAAATTGATGTCAACCCAGAGGACAATAGGCCTACTGTATGCAAAATAAAATGCTATTTTAAGCCTCTGAAAAAATTTAAAATGCCTTATGTTTCTGTGGGTGGGGTCCCTGCAGAAAACACTTTTTGTACAAATATATAGTTATAATTACTTTGGTTTGTCTGTGGGGACCCTATCCCCACAATTATGAGTTGTCAGAGTCTATTGCCCCAAGGTCTGATGTTAATTGCAATTTTGCTGCAAACAGAACATGTTTATACTCAAAACTACAACTCACTTTGTATTGGTCCCCATCGAGCATATAGCCCACAGTCATTACCATTTAGCAACAGACCTAAGGTTGTTTTAACTCTAGAATATTCTTTTAATAAGGAATAAAGTTTATACTTCCGTTTGCATTTTGCTTTGACACTTCTTTAACACCTCTTCAGGGTTTGAGTCAAGGCAAACACATAAGAGATTGAAACTCCTCCAGTCAGTTTGAATTGACAAAGCCTTCTGGGTGAAAGGTTAAATGTCTTCAAGGACACAGAGAAATGAGTTTACACCAGCAAACTTCTTATCTTCGTGATTTTAGAACATTTTTAAGACAGGAGCCACGGATACTACTCATGGATTTTGAACATTTGTTATGCTCAGGACTCTATAGGTTTCTGAAAATCACCTAAAGACAATTTGAATGAATGCTTTATTTCAAGCAAGTAACAAATAATAAGAATGTCTGAAAAAAAAGGAATAGGGAGAAGCAAAGCTTATTTACCCTTACCTCTTCATCACTAATTAATTATGTGTCAGTTCCTGCTGGAGTTTTATCATAATGCATCATTTCCATCACAAAAATGTGATTTGTACACATAGACACATACAGATACACTATATTGCCAAAAGTATTCACTCACCTGCATTGACTTGCATTGAAGAGACACCCTGTTCTTAATCCATATGGTTCAAAATTCAGCTTCAACTCTTCTGGGAAGGCTGTCCACAAGGTTTAAGAGTGTGTTTATGGGAATTTTTGACCATTCTTCCAGAACCACATTTATGAGGTCACACTGATTTTGGACGAGAAGGTCTTGCTCTGAGTCTCTGCTTTAATTCATTCCAAAGGTGTTCTATCAGGTTGAGGTCAGGCCTCTGTGCAGACCAGTCAAGTTCATCCACACCAAACTCTCTCATCCATGTCTTTATGCGTCTTGCTTTGTGCACTGGTGCACAGTCATGTTGGAAGAGGGAGGGGCCATCTGCAAACTGTTCCCACAAAGTTGGGGGCATGGAATTGTCCAATATCTCTTGGTATGCTGAAGCATTCAGAGTTCCTTTCACTGGAAGTAAGAGGCCAAGCCGAGTTCCTGCATTTAAAAAAAGCCCACACCATAACCTCCCCTCCACCAAACTTTACACTTGGCACAATGCAGTCAGACAAGTACTGTTCTCCTGGCAAATGCCAAACCCAGACTCTTCCATCACATTGCCAAATGGAGAAGCATGATTCATCACCCCAGAGAAAGCATCTCCACTGCTCTAGAGTCCAGTGGCTGTGTTCTTTACATCACTGCATTCGACACTCTGCATTGTACCTGTTGGTATATGGCTTGGATGCAGCTGCTCGGCCATGGAAACCCATCCCACGCAGCTCTCTACATTCTGTTCTTGAGCTAATCTGAAGGCCACATGAAGTGTGGAGGTCTGTAGTGACTGACTCTGCAGAAAGTTGGTGATCTCTGTGCAATATGCACCTCAGCATCCGTTGACCCCGCTCCATCAGTTTATGTGACCTACCACTTTGTGGCTGAGTTGCTATCATTCCCAATCGCTTCCACTTTTGTTTTAATACCACTGACAGGTGACTGTGGAATATTTAGGAGCAATGAAATTTCACGACTGGACTTGATTTTATACACATGTGGCCATGGAAGTGATTGGAACATCTGATTTTGATTATTTGGATGAGTGAGCAAATACTTTTGGCAATATTGTCTATTTCTGTATATAAATGAATACACACAAACATACATTTGCCTTTGTCCAAACACATTCACCTCTTTATGAAATTAACAGCTTTGTTCATCATTATATCCAGTAAAACTAGAGTGTACTGCTTTTTAAAGTGGTTCATGCTTGGGCATTGCTTTATTTCTATGTTTAATTTGTTCCACAGCTTCACTCCAAATACAGAAAAACTAAAACTTTTTAAAGTTATATGCACCCCTGAATGTTTGACCATAAACATACCCTCCATCACTACCAAAAGACATGTCTTGAATATTGCTTGGGATTAGGTTTGTTTGCTACCTATACATCGATTGAACCTAATCAATGAATTTTAAAGATCTTGTTTTTAAAAATAATACATTTGTGTAATCACTAAATCCAGTGAAATGAATCACCTGTATTGCTCTTTTTCTGCAGTGTAATTATTGGTGATATTTACATTTATATGTGTTGCCCTAAACCTCTGCACAGTAGTTCAAATATGGTAAAACTAATGAACAGTGAAGTATGGGGAGTGATTTGTTGTCCAGAATTGGTTTTGCTTTATTCAGTACTGCAATGATTCTAGAATGTTTATTTGACATGAGATATTTCTGGTTTATTTTGTCATCCACTATAACACAAAGAAACTTATTTTCCTTAACTCTTTCAATGTCAAAGCTATCAAGCTGTATATGCATATGAGTGTTCCTTTTACAGTTACCAAATTACATGAATTTAGTTTCATTTACATTTAATGATAATTTGCTTTTGTCAAACCACCTTTTTCATTTACACATTTCTGCTGTTTGTATTGTTACAGATGTTATACAAATAGCTAAAGCGTAGCTATATGAAGTGGTCATTACTGACGTCCCCACTGAAATGACTTGAAACAAGAGGTCCCACTGCAGATGTCCATGGACAGCTCCACAGCTCCTCCGGTATGGCTTCGCTTAAGGAGCAAGGCACCGTGGTAGTTCATTTTAGGACCACTCCAAGCAGAAGTTTGCCAGGACTTACATTTATCATCCCGCAACAGAAGGTTGTGGGATGCAATTCGTCTATTCCCCACACCTGCATATATCTAATCATCAGTTGCATAAATTAATAAGTAGTAATCTATATTCTTTAGCCCTTATTACCCCGGCTACTAGGGGTGGTCACAAGCCTGTGTTCTCTTTGTGCCAATCCCAAACCTGGACAAATGGGAGGTTGTGTTACAAAGGGCATCCAGTGTAACACCTATGCTACATCACTACATGGAACACAATGATTGTCAATGTGTTGAACCCTAAAAAGAAAACAGGAAAAGCAAAGGGAAACTGCTTACATGCTTTAGTTTAAATTGTAGGACGTATTACCATATGTTGATACTGGTGTTATATTTTATGAGGCACCAGTATCAAGGTTTATTTTGTGTAATACATGTACTATCCAGCAGTTTGATTTTAAAAAAGAATTTAAAAAATTTCCTCTAAAGCACTCTTTTCAAGCCACTGTCCAAAACATAACATCTTTATGAAGAAATATGACCTCAAAAACAACCTCAGTCTTGAATATTTGCAGAATTTCACAAAAGTTCACAATTTCACAAAAAACTTAACTCCTAATGAAGTGAAAACAGTTTGATGAATTTGAGTATTCTTCTATTGCAGATATGCTGCTTTCAGACTTGGTTGTTGATTTTTTTCCAAAATAAGCCGAAATTGAACAGTTTCAAGTTTAAAGCATTAGCTAATAAATGAATCATGTTATAATAAAACAACAGTTTCTAGATCAAATGATCATTAGGCATGGAATAAACCAGTTATATTTACTTATTCAGTCATGTTCTAACTCTTTAGGACTGATGCTGGTCTCAAAGTAAGCTCGCTAACTGGCCACATAACAAAGACATGAGCAGGCAAAGCACCTTGTAATCATGTCTGATTTTGATAATGACTGATTTATCGGTTCTAATTTGTTGAGTTAATTTTCTCCTGTAGTTCTTTTAGAAAAAATTAACCTAACCAATTCAGATTGATGAATAAAGCCATTATCATCATAAAGGTAAAACAATAGGTCACAATGTGGGGGCAGCTTGGGAACCAGTAAACATAACACATTAATAAAGAGCAGAATGAAGTGTTTCCTCTTACAGCTGCTGTTGTGCTGTGAGATAGATATGTTACATAAATATAAGTAGTGATATTTAACAACAGCTGCTGCTAAATTTCTATGAAACACAGCGTACAGACTACATAGTGTAAAAAAAAATGGTATAAAAGTAACAGAAAACAACTCTGTATGCGCAGTCTGTTTTGGAGACCCTGCAGACCATCACAGATGTTTTCAAGTATCCTGGCTAATTAGACTTCTGTCGTTGGCTGCCCTACTATATGCTGCAAAATGCACAAGCTCGCCAAAGATTATGACCCAATAATTGGTCAGTTATGCAGGAAATGTTTGTTTATAAAGCACTTAAAACCAGAAATTAGAAGGCACTTTATAAGGGGAAAAGAACATAAGAAAATTCACGGGACAGTTTAATACCCTCAGTTCAGTTTTATATCAGGGCTAATTCTCTTAAGGCTAACACAGGCCCGAGTATAATTGAAAAATAATCAGAAATTAAGGAAAGAAAAATTAATTGGTAATGAAGTTTTTTTTGTTTGTTTTTTTAATTAGACCTATGGTTCATGCAACAGCCTGTGCTGCCTTCTGATGACCTCACACACTGCTGTGTTGGTTGGACCCTTGTGTAAAAAAGCAACACAGGGGCTTTCAGCATCACATTTCAAGATGGACTCAGTATCCAAAACCTCATTAACCAAAGAAAAAGATTAATGTTATGAAGTCTAAAAGCTTTAAAAGAATGTTTTTAAAGATTTGAACCATCTGTTCCCATACTTAAACAGGAAATCCATTAATTTAGTTTAGTCTTGACTTCAGCCTGCCCTTAGAGGAA
>JBAMYA010046799.1:0-10801 GCA_037176975.1 Arrhamphus sclerolepis | reverse complement strand
CACACAGAAAGGCCCCTGTGGAGGCTCGAACCAGGAACCTTCTTGCTGTGAGGCAACAGTGCTAACCACCAAGCCACTGTGCTGTGATAAAACAACATCAGTGTTCTTATATAGAGTCTTTCCAGTCCAGGGTCCACTCAAGGTTTTGCAATCAGCTTTCTCATCAAACAGCTTTCTCTTGCTGCTACACAAACACACGCACAAATTCATTAGAGTGACTGATTTATTGAATGCAGCAAGTTTATTCTGATAATTCCTTATTTTATTTCTATAATTACTAATATCAATCAAATTACATTATATTGAATGTAAATGATTCCTAGGCAAGATTTTGGGCTACCAATTGGCCTACACAGCATGTCTTCAGGGCAGGAGGAAAAAGAGTACCTGGAATAAATCTACGCAGTCACAGGGGGAACATCACCATGGTAGGACTTAACATCACCATAGTAGGACCCAACATCACCATGGTAGGACTTAACATCACCATGGTAGGACCCAACATCACCACGGTAGGATCAAACATCACCACAGTAAGACCCAACATCACCACAGTAGGATCCAACATCACCATAGTAGGACCTAACATCAAGATAGTAGGACCCAGAATCACCATGGTAGGACTTAGCATCACCATAGTAGGACCTAACATCACCATGGTAGGACCCAACATCACCACGGTAGGATCCAACATTACCACAGTAGGACCCAACATCACCACGGTAGGACCTAACATCAAGATAGTAGGACCCAGAATCACCAATGGTAAAACCTAACATCGCCATGGTAGAACCCAGTGTCACCATGGTAGTACCTGCAGAAGGATAAGGGAACATTAAAAATTGGTCTTCTGCTGGGAGACATGTCCTTTATACACCACTGCTGTTGGATTTTCATGATTCCTTTTCATTAATTTCATGTTTGCCACATCAACATAAATGTAACTTTAACAATTTCAGTCACTGAGTTTGGTAAAGTAATCCAGCTCCTCACCAATGACGTAACCGTTACATGCATCTGGTCAAGTGACGTAGCATCATTTTTCCTGTCTCTGATCTGGTACTTTCTTCGTGGTAACAGAGCTAATCAGAAATTTACTTACACACTGTAAACTTCAGTTTGGTTATTATAACTTTGAGTAGTGCTTTATTTGTGACTTATTTCAGCATATTGTTCTGACACAACACAATACACATGCCTTGTTAATAACCAGGCCTTCCTGCAGTGCACACGTCTTTTCTTTCCAGGACTTTCTCATCATCCAAACCCAGCTGGCAGCCTCTGTCATCTGCATGTTACAAGCTTTCTTCTTTGATCAGCAGAAGCAGAGCAGCAGGGATGAGAAACCCAGTACGGCAAACAGATGATTTCTGCATCTTGCCCTTTATAATCAGCTCCTGCAGAGGCTTCAGATTGAAGCAGACAAGACACAGGAGCCAAAACTCAATTACAAATTACATAAGGCACTTTCATCAAAGGTCTTTCTGATATGACTTTTAGCATGTGTGTGGGTGCATTGGGAATTTTGGCTATAAAGCCAGTGATGCACATCTTTTAATGGAAACAATATAGCAGCGGCTTGTTTCAGTGTAAAACTGGCTTAATCTGGTCTGGAATTCGTTTTACCGTGAGTGGGCCACTGGGCAGGAGTTTGAAGGACTAAATTGCCTTGCCGCAGTGCATATGCTGGGTTTATTGCTGTTATTACTTGCTCTGCAGCACCATTAATGATGACTGCTTTTAAGTCCTCTCAAGTCAATAATGCCGTGTCATCCAACGGAGAGACAGACTGTTCTCTTTAGAGTGTTGCCTTGACAAAATGTCGATGAAATGTAATCAGCATGTGAATGAAGTTTTCTTTATAGAGTTATACTTTCCATGAACCAGAGAGCTCTGTGTGATGCATCTGTGGTCAGCCCTTCTCTTTTAAAGGTTGGCAGTCAATGAAAATTAACTATTTAGCTCCCCCCCAACTCCTCAGTCTACCTGCTTTTGTTTCACATGTCCCATTGTATATTACTGTTATGCAATGTGTTGCATCATTTGGAAACATCACCTTAGAAACATCAATTTCGAAAACTAAAATCTGAGAACAGTGTAGCAGTATTCAACTGTTTCTCTTTCACGCTAACAAAACTGTGATGACGCTCTATTTTATTGAATTTGTCTTCTCTTTTCCTTTGGTCTCATGGGAATGCCAAGAACAAGAACTCCCTAAGTCTTTCCTCCAGACAAACTATAGGTTTTTAGTTCCAAGGTGGAAAACTAAATGCTTTAAGAAGAGCTTTGTTCCTGCTGATGAACAAGCTGGAATATTTGCACATTTATTTATGGAGCTTTTTATTTGATCTGAATTGGTATTTTAAAGTGTTTTTATGAGTTTGTTTTAATCAGTTATCCTCCCTATTTTATAGTACTCTTTTAACCTTCTGTGTAAATCTGAAGCACTTTATTGACTTCTTTTATTTATTTTTTTTAATATTTAGGGGGGTGGACACGCGGGAAGCTGTTGACAAGCTGGGAATTAAACTCGCTATCCACTACATGAGGCTATGCCTCGTATATGGTCTGCCCACTTAACCGCTCGACTGCGCAGCAGCCCTATTTTTTATTATTTTTATTTGTTATTGTTATTATTTATTCATTGATTTACTTGATTAATTGTTATATTTTTGGTGTTTGATTTAGCTGTATGACTGTGAATGTGACTTGTTTTCTCAACACTGTAAAGCAAATCTACCTGCAGGTAAAAATAAAGTAGTCTGAGCCTGAGCCTGAATCTGAGCCTGAGCCTGAACCTGAACCTGAACCTGAATCTGAGCATGCACGGGGCAAGATTGAGAAAAGGAAAAACTACATCTGAACACGAATGGTTTGTTCCCTGCATTAGTTCTCTGCAGCACATCTTCTTTTTTCATGTTATTGAATAAAACACTCCCTATCCACGTGTATTCTGGGTTCTTATGTTGCTTCACAGAAGAGATGACTGCAGACAGACACAACAGTCAGCTTAAGGTTAACATAGTAAAAGGTGCTGGAGGCTATTTTAATTTCATTAACATTTTTTCCCATTCTTGTAACGCTTTCAGACTGAATAGATGATGTAGATTATTGACAATGCTGCATTTATGACCTTCCTCCTGGAGTGCTGTAAACAAACTTTGGCTTGATGGATTATCGTTGATCTGAGAATTTTAATCACCTTTTTCTACACCTCCAAAGCTACTTTTGTGTTTAATATTGCCCAGATTCCTGTTATGTGGGTCATAATAGACGCAGTTATGCTAATAGCTTGGATAAGCCTCATACCATGTGCTTGTGTTTAGTTGCTGAACCCGCACAAGCTGCAAACACAAAATAACTGCAAAGCAGGTTGAGGTGCTGATGCATTCATAACAAAGTTGTATTTCAGTTCAGAAAAAGCGCGTGTTGTTAAAAGTGTTTTGGCATGAACCATAGCCAGGTGCTATGGCTCATCCCTGCATTATCATCCAAACATCAGCAAAAAGAAAAACGCCTTTTAAAGCTTGCCTCTTTAAAACTGGTACTGTGGCTTTGTATTGCTCACTTCCAAAAATACTACAAGCAGCGTGCTGCTGTAAGAACTGTATAATTCAATTGTCATCTGAGTCGGAGGTGTCACAGTATCCTGAAAATCTGAACATCTCATTGAGTGACATGTCTTCTAAATTATGTAACACTCTATACTAAATACAAAGAACTGGACAAACCATCTGTTCACTCATGGGTGAACAAGCTAGTCTGGTAGTCAGCTGAAGCGTGCCCACATTTCCTCAGTTACCAAAAACAAGCTATTTTAGCTTAGCTTAGCTCATGCTGACTGACATTTCTTAGATTCAGTTATTTCACATCTCCTAAGACCTGAGATATACTTGAGGTTTACAACATATACGTGAACCCACCATGGCTGACACGTGTATACTGCATTCGTTTGGAACGTCAGCACCCCCCAAAAAAATATGTGACCCGCACATGAGCTGCAATATCCACTTGAACGCCAGGGGAGCTAAAGTAGGTCAGTGGTTTTATGGTCTAACATCACATTTCCAATGATGTTGGTGTT
This sequence comes from Arrhamphus sclerolepis, assembly GCA_037176975.1. Lineage (NCBI taxonomy): Eukaryota > Metazoa > Chordata > Actinopteri > Beloniformes > Hemiramphidae > Arrhamphus > Arrhamphus sclerolepis. Next base: position 6,717 of record JBAMYA010046799.1, on the reverse strand, counting down.
GTTTTTCATGGCTATGACCGCAGCAAAAAGAAAAGAATAACTTCTTCTGTCTCACCCCTTCTATACAAGTGTATTTCTGATTCTGGCTGTGTATTCTGCCCCCAAGTGGAGACCTCTGGTATTACATGTGCTATTTCTATAGTGTGGAAACAACAAACGTTCACAACACAGCTGGTTGTGTACATACAGACCCAAAATAAATTTTAAAAGAAGGATGATGTCCGGAGACGAGGACAAGGACAACAAAAGAGCCAGCTGGACTCCACCAGAGGGACGGCAGTCCTGCTTCACCAGCCACATGACCATGATAAGATTCTCCAGACCAACCATGTTATTGTTAAAATAGGAGACTGGGCAAAACTTATGATGGGACAACTCCAAGGTGAAAACCACTGCTGAACAAAAAGAGCACAAAGGTCTGTCTCATAATGACAAAAAGACATTTTTGATGATCCTCAAGAGTTTGGGGTTAATATTCTGTAAACTGACAAGACACAAGTGGAACGTCCAGCATATCTGGCATAAAACTAACAACATTTCAGAAAAAGCGATGGCATAGCAACAGTCAAACATGGTGGTGATAGTGTGATGGTCTGGGGATGCTTTGCTGCTGCAGGACCTGGATGACATGCTGTAAATGCTGAAAGCATGAATCCTGCTCTCTCAGAAATTCCTGAAGGAGAATGTCCAGCTATCAGTTGCCTAAGCGCACTGGGGTTTTGCAGCACCACGTTGATCTGAGGCACACAAATCATCAGCAAGTCCACCTCTGAATGGTTAAAAAAATACACAGAATGGAGGTTTGAGAGTGGCCAAGTCAAAGTCCAGACTTAAATCCAATTAGGATGCTGGGGCGTGACCTTAAAAACAACATTCATGCTTGGAAACCCTCCAGTGCAGATAGTTTAAATTTGCTACCTCTCAGTAAACGTCTCACATTTGTCTTACACATGAATGTTCGTCTAATCCAGCTGGTTTATCACAGGACTTTCTAAGAGTAACTGTTCAGCATGATGAGCACATTAACTGAGAATACTTCAAGTCTTTTTCTTGTAATACAAAAGGTGCATTGTCTTTGTATTTGACAAGATTTTCATTGTGAATATTCACATTCAACAGTGTATCTAACAGGAAATCTGTGATGTAAAAGATTATTTTCCAAAGTTATGGAATGTTGCTGCATACGTAATGCAACTAAGCAAATATCTTACATCAAAAAAGGTATGAGTTGAGTTTGTCTCACAGTTTGGTTAGGTCTGTGTGTTTTTCAGGTTTTATGGAATGCTTATTCATAACTGTCAACAACTAAATGATCGCTAACAATTAATCAGTAACTCCGGCATTCCTCCCTGAGTAAATACCTGCAGGAGCCTGGCTTCGTATGCGGAGACAGGATATCCTACAAAGCATGTGGCAGTCTTTACATCAATGAATCTGTTGTTTAACATTCCACGATAAGGGAAAGAATTTATGTTATGTGCCAGGGAAGGGTCCCAAATCAATTAGTTTTTATTGGAAATGTCAATTTCTCTGTAAGTAGTGGTGTGAAAAAAGAAAAAAATATATATATCAGAATCATTTCAAGCAGTAAAAGTGTCCTGCAGATTTGGTGAATATTTGCACAGCTTCATCAGTTTTGGGGTTCATCTTCCTCTCATCATTCTACCATCTGTCTCCTTTTCGTTTGTTCTTCAACCTCCCAGTTTTTCATCTTCACTCAACATGTCTTCAACATCAACTCCTCCACAAAGGATAGTGATGTAACACGTCTTCAGGATTAAAGTAATTGTCCTTGAACTAAAAAGAAGACATCATACTTAATCAATTCAATTCAAAATATTTTAATAATCCCTGAAGGGAAATTTGGTTGTTGCAGTCGTCGTCATGGTTTGAGCCTCATCCTGTGACTGAAGACACTCTGTGTTGTGTCGAGGATGTTTAGGGTTTTGTATAAAGGACCTTCCTTTGCACAATCAGCTCCAGAAGCCCCCAGAACAGAACCAGCCTTATTTAAGAGGTGTTTTTTTTTAACTTTCTTTTGAGTCAGTGGCTCTGATGCTGCTTCCCCAACAGCTGACTGCAGATTGGACTGAACTCTGACTTAAAGAAGATAATGCAGCATCTGGCTGCGAACACTGAGATGCAGGTTAAGTTCCTCTCTGACTCTTCTCTGATGAGGTTCATCAGATCTTTGCCTGCCACAAGCAATTCACTATTTCCTGCAGGAACTAACAGGAACTCTTCTATCATCTGATGATGAAATTCAAAACTCAAATTTGGCTGGTTTCAGTCTTTTTCTTTTTTTCAAAATACTTCAAAACCTTCATGTTTTATTAAGATATCAGACTTTGCTTGTGTCTTAAACAAGTTTCTCTTTATTTTATAAGCCTTTATCGATGTCATCAGCTGACAAAATGGATATTTTGCAGTGAACAAGAGCGGTGTTTGTTCTTGCTAAGGAAGTGTTGCCCATTCTCAGAAACTCCACCCGAGCCAAGACTCTTATTTCATCCCTGCAATCTAATCCAGCTTGACATCAAAGGAATTATGTGAAATGATCATGACCTTGTAACCCAGTAATTTGTTCTGGCAGATTTTAAGTAATAAGCTTTTCCTCTATTGCCTGTGGTAACATGGTGATGGGGCAGTGTTGACAACAGACGCTATCTGTCCAAAGAGGTCAGGTTTTGCATGCACCATTTACCCATTGAAGGGGACTGGATTAAGAAACCTGTCTTCCGCAGGTTTCTAAAGAATAGCCAGGTTATATTGCTTCTTTTGCAACATTGCACAATGTTGGCAGGAACCAAGTCTGCCCAAGCCAAATTGACCCAACAAAGGGCAAATGGGCAGAAGGAACTCTGGACCCAAATGTCAACCTGATCAAATATACTGAGCACTGAGGCGCCAGAGTGATGACAGCTTCCAGTTATCACTATGTTGACTATCATGTGCCTTTGTATTTTTTTCCCTGATGACTGAAAATTCACTCCCAGCACAGTTATCGCTGAAATGAAATCCAGTCCAATAGACAAACAGTTTTGTGAACTATGTTTAGTCCTGCTGCAAAGTTGTGCAAATGAACATGGCAGTAAATGGAGATTCACGTGCTTTAAAGCTGCTCTACACTGTCGCAGATAAAAGTTCACTGTGGTGAACAAAGGATAACGTTGGCATATATTACATCTTTCCTCTGAATCGGCTTCCCTGTGTCGTACGTGAGTGGTTTGACGACGCCTGTCGCACTGCCTGATTTAATTTGATGTAGATGTAGCCCACAATTCAACAGGGTTTATCGGAATACAGTCTGTGAGTATGATTTTTGCCATTGCAAAAAGCAAACCATGCTGTGTAAAATGTTAAATCTTAGTATATAGGTGCCCCTAGCGGTCAGTCGATCAACTGCAGTTTCTCCCGCGTCGTCATTTGCAACATCTCTGAAAACTGCATGTTTGTTCTCTTCAAAATACGAGCAATAATAAGAAAGTGAGGACACCATTCTTTGCATGTTGGTCCCACATGATACGCAAACCTCAGACTCCAGGAAGAAAGTCCTGACTGGGCGGAAAAAGGTCATGGTAATTACACTTATATCACAACGCTGCACGTAGCATCTGCCCATCATATGATTTTTTTTCATTTGCACAGATAAGATGCCTGAGAAGTAATTAATAGTGTGAAAGTGCAGTGGTTGGAAAAATGGTAATTTAAGAAAACTTAGGAAGAACAATCTCCTCCAAAAACGTCATGTCATTTAATTCAAGCTAAAACAGGCAGAGGAGAAGTTAAAGTGAATTTCCCCATCTGTCTATTTTAAGGATTTTCTTTGAAAACTCAACCACAAAAACAGTATGAAAGCCTCTGAGATGGGGGGCGGAGTGGGGTTGATGATGATGAAGGGAGAAATGTTTAAGTGCGACACATTCTGCGAAGTTTAAAAGTGGAAAATTCTGAGAAGATTGCTTGTTTCCAATTACCATGTTGTTCTCCAACTCTGCAGAGGGCGAAGAAATAAAATGTGAAATGTAACATTACTGAGCACTTTACATTTCCTGCGTTCCATTAAGTCGTCATATCATTTTTAATTTACACTGTGGAGTCGATGATGTTGGCAGAGTAGAATTTTAAATTCTTGTAAGATATAAAGATTTTAAGGGCCTGGCTTCTTCTCTTATCTTAAAGAATTTAAAGATTATTTTAAGATTAGGCTTAAATCTTTCCTTTTTGATTTCATGCCACTATTGTCAGACTGTCATTAACTCTTCTCTCTTTCTGTTTCATAGCTTACGACCTGTGAGGCCTGTTTTCAGAAAACAGGTCCAACAAACTAAGAGTCCACAGAGTCCAAGAGGGAAAACTCAGTTTTCCGTTTCAGATCTGGAGTTCAGTCGGCTCAGTCATCCACAAAGCCATCATCAGTCGAGCTTCGTTACTCTGATTCACCATGGCAACGCCAGGTAAACAGAGATCGATCATCCCGCTCTTCTTTGTTGAAACTGAGATTTTATTGCCGTCACGTGGCTTTTACTTTTGCAGAAACGTAGATGACTGCAGTGATAAAGAAAAGACAGCTGGTGTGAGGAACTGCAGAGCGACTCAAACTTTAATCTTTAGTTGCAGGTGAAATCCTGCTTGCAAAAATAAAAAATAATAATAGTAATGCTATTTTTTGTTTGTTGGTTTTTGTTTTTTCAACAGTTGGCATTGTATCAATCTAAATTGAATATAATTGTCTGGTTATTGATAGAATGCAGTGGATTGGATTTAAAGGAGGGATCAATGATTCATCACTTCAGCCAAACGTAAACAGACATGACATCATTGCAGACATCCCTTACCCTGCCTTTAACTTGAATATAATTAGATGTTGAATGCAATGAATCAGATGTTTTGACCTTGTTCTCCACGTCTTCGCAGCGTTCTTCTTATTCTGGTCATTAGGAAAGCCTCAGACAGCTGCTTACACATGCAAACAACTGCCTGTTGCCACGGCTACCCATCATAACAGAGTGGCAGAATGACCAGCAGAAATCTGCTGAGCAGAGCAGAGCAGCATCCAAACCATCGAAGAAGAATGTTTCTGAATTCAAACAGGGGTTTTAACAGAAAAAGGCTGGGAGTAAAATCTGAAGGAGACACAAAGAGAGACACCGTTTCACCAGAAAAAAAGACTGATAGTGTCAAATGTCACTCTTACAATTCTGTCCTCATTTGCTATATTACATTAGCATGCAGTTCTGATCAAATTTGTAACAAGGAATGGAATTGGAGATTTCGCATCATCCATAAATTCATAAAGAAATTAAAACAGAACATTAATGGAGAATGTTGCAGTCAGCGTCTTCAGTTTGGTGGAAGGAAAACAAAAATATAGCTGGTTGCTGATAGAGCACCATGAGACACCATATTTTCACTCATTGATGTGAATTTAGACATCACTTACACAGATGTCACAGGTGTAACAGTGCTGTTAAAGAAAAAAAAAGAAAAGAAAAAGCTGCACATCATCTGTTTTACAACAGTAAAGCCGGCTGTATTTGAGTTTGCGATCCTGCAGGAACAGGCACCAGCCGGTGGGCGTGTTTCAGCTTAATTTCACTGGAGTGCTCATCGTCTACTTTCTTGGTATCACCACGGCAAACATGAGCCATGTGGCGGATGATTCTAATCAAACACGATTCAAAAAGTGACGACAGTATCCGCTGTTATCTGTCACAAATGTGACAGTCAGCTCCCAGTCCTGAGAGCGAGTGATAAAAGAATGTCAATGGTGCCGTTTCAGGGAGGGATTCAGAGAAGTGCTGCTCGGTCTGGAGTGGGTACATCGCCAGAGGGTTTCTTTCAAAGAAATCGACCGAGGACCACAGTCCTCCATCCCGAGAACGTTTTATTGCAGGTTTCCTTTAGTTTTCTGGTCTGGTCTGGTTATGTTGAGCTCCAGCAGGTCACAAGCAGTTAAACATAGAAACCACATCCATGTAGGGATGCATGTAAGCTCCTCTGACCAGCGGTGGAAAGCACCTTGTTTACACTTCAAGGCTTGATCTTCTTCCCTCTACATGACATTTAGAAAACTCTGACTCTGTAGACAGTTATCAGGAAGCAGGCGGCTTTCATTCATAAACAAGGCATACCTGCATCTGACGTCATCCACCCTACTGTTTTATTTTTATTAAAACAAAGTGACATCAGCAGGGAGAAAAACAATTTTTTATCAAGAAGTCATACCAAAGCTAGTCTAACACAAGATAAAAGTTAAAAAAAAAAAAAGAGGAAGAAGAAGAAAAGCAAAAGTATATAAACAGTGTGCATGCTGCTTATTTCTTGTTAAACTGGACTCATATTTAATCTTCGCATCTACTTCTTCAGTGGAGATTCTCTGGAGGAGTCACTTGTGTGCATCACAACTGAAGCTGAGGTCATCGGTTTATAGTAAAAACAAGCTAAAAGATTACATTGGTGCAGCGTTACAGCAGCGCATTCAGGTGACTTTTCATCTTTTCTGTGGTATCTTCAAGTGTTATGCAAAGTTTCTCTGAGTAGTCTGTTTGTTTGAAGGGGAAGATGTGTCAGAATTAGCCAAAAGGTTCAAGTTCTCATCTCCAGTCTCTCAACAAGTACATATATATATATATATATATATATATATATATATATGTGTGTGTGTGTGTGTGTGTGTGTGTATATGTATATATGTTTTTTTTAAGAAGGAATGTG